>CAMZMU010000095.1:5263979-5551383 GCA_947311845.1 Poa pratensis | reverse complement strand
TCGTCTGTTGGTGTGGCAGAGGCCCAACACAGTCGTCTGCCCGCTTTCCATCCACGCCAGCCTAACATTGCTCGGTGCTCAACCAGATCGCGCCTTCCTTGGCAACGCCGGTGGCCGCGGCGTGGTGCCCACGCGACCAGGACGTCGCACATCGTTACGACAGCACCGGCGACGACAGAGGGCCAGGTGAAGTTACGTACATGCACACGGCACACCGCCAGCCATGTCCATGCATGTCTGCGCGCCGTTCATGATGAGCAGCAAGCGGTGCAAGCTGGGTTCCACCCGGGGCTGCTCAATAACTTGACAACTCTGATAGTCTGATGACCCAGGTTTAGGTTGCTTAATCGCGAATTAGTACTACATATGTAAGTAACATGCTTCTTGTGTTCGGTTTCTTTTCTTTTTTGCTGGTATCGGTTCGTTGGATTTATCATGAAGACTGTTGTATGAAAACGGCTAGCAGAAGGTGACTAAAAGAAATGTGGATCGTTATTAGTTGTAGATGGTATTTGTCCGGTAGATCGAAGGATGCGTACAACCACATCAGCTATTTTCCCACTGGGATTATAGTTCATTGAGATTTTGCATGGGAACGTCGGAAAACGCCAGGCTACATGCAGCAGGTCCATCGCATCCTCCTTGCAGTATATCAGGATATGATGAATTATTACGAAATTGTGGTGCCGTAGTTTCAGTGCATGATACATGCAACTAGCTTGATGAATATTATTTGGATGTGATTATTATAGATCCGTTGTAACGCACGGGCATGTTTCCTAGTATATATAAAGGGAGGACATCTCCACCCTGGATTCAGCGCGCCACGTCGCTTTTTTTTCTGGCCGTCGGATTAGTGCAACGGACGTACACGATTGAACCACGTCGCCTGGAAGCTCTGCTACTATTCATAGCTACAGTTCGAACGCTTTCCGCAACCAACCAGAGAGGACACGTCACCGGTAACCAGCCAGTCGCGCCAGTGGATAGCCGGTTAGCCCTTCCGCACGATTTTTGGAGCACATTTTTACAAAAAAACCCCAAAAAGGACTTATTCATAAATTCTACAGACGACAGGATCTTCATGTAAAAACGCCACACAACTCAATCTTCCTCTTCCTCTCCCTGCGCGAGCCCGAGCTCGCCGGTGTCGCTGACTCTCTCGCCGCGCCTCCGAGCCTCCCCCGACAGATCTACGCCCACCACAGTCTCCGTCGTCGTCTCCATCCATCCTCGCCGAAGATTGCTTGCTGGGATGCCCGGATTTGCCGCCGACGTGCTCCCCTCCGTCGCCTCCGCCGCCGGCTGCCGCTGTCAATCCCGACGCCTCCAGCCACCGTTTGGGCGCAGCGCCGCCACCATCTGGCTCAGCGCGCCCGCGTTAGTCGAACGCGACCATCGACGCGTCGCCTCTCGCCTCCAATCGAGCACGTGGTGGTCGACGTGGCCACCACCTCCATTGATCCTCCATTGCTGACGTCGGTGTGACGTCAGCGTAGGACCCACCAGTCAGGAAAAAATTCTTTCCACAATATTTTTGTTAATTCCTACATTTTGACAGTGGTCCCACTGTTCAGGAATTTAACTAATTTACAAACCTAATAACTTTTAAACCGTAATAAAAAAATTCAACATATCAAAATGCTCAGCAAAATACATTATATCCATTATGACCAAACCGTGCATGTTTACAACAAAATTTTAAGCATGTTTTGCGTACGAGAACTAAATATCCATTTGTATAATATAATATGGACTTGATCTCCGTTTAAATGTATGAAATTCTAAACTTTCCAACTGCAATTTAAATTCAATTACATAATATGCCAAATTCTGTAAAATTCATAACTTTTTGTGTGCAATTCAAAAAAGTACCAACAAAAGAACAACACAGTCGAAAATTACAATTTGCTAAAAAATTAGAGAATCTCTTTTAAATACAAACTCATTTGAACAGTTCTATTTGCTAAAGTACTATATTTCAAAAAACACTAAAACACATCAAAACGCCCACAAAAAAAAGGTCACAAATTTTAACATTCCAAACTACTTCGATTTTTTTTTAAAAAAATAAAATTAAAATATATCAACATTCCAACATTTTAATTTGATCAACATTCCAACATTCTAATTTGCTAAATATTTGGAAATACGATAAAATATTTCAAAAAACTCATTAAAAAAATAATTGCAAACATTTTAATATTACAATTTGCTAGAAAATTGGCTATAAAATATCAAATATGAATATCACAAATGTAAATATTAAAAAATAGCTATTTAGACTTATTTCCCAAACAAAAATAATTGAATCAACAAACAAAATTTGAAATACAACATGTTTCAAACAATTTAAAGCAATTTATATATATTGTTTTAAGGTATTTATACATTTCCCAAAATCTACTAAATGCTGCAAAATCAGTAACTTAAACTATATTCGCCAACAAAATATGAAAAATATATCGAAATAAACACACAAAAAATGCTGACTATTTATGCCGTACGATCAAATTTAATTTTATATATTCTAAACTTTCAAACATCTTCCAACTCTGATCATTTCGCAAAAGTAAAAAGAAATCGAATTTGAAAAACACCCCAACTCGAACAATTTTCAAATCTAACAATTTTAAAAAACCCAAACTTTTCCAAAATTCAATAATTCCAAACCTATACAATTTCTAAATGCGCACGTTACAAAAAAGATATATTCAACATACCAAAATGCTCATGAAAATACATTCTATCCATTATGACCAAACGTGCATGTTTACACAAAATTTTAAACATGTTTGTGTACGAGAACTAAATTATCCATTTGTATAATATAATATGGACTTGATCTCCGTTTAAATGTATGAAATTCTAAACTTTCCAAAATGCAATTCAAATTCAATTACATAATATGCCAATTTCTGCAAAATTCATAACTTTTGTGTGCAATTCAAAAAAGTACCAACAAAAAAATCAACAGTCAAAAATTACAATTTGCTAAAAAATTAGAGAAATTCTTTAAATACAAACTCATTTGAACAATTCTATTTGCTAAAGTACTATATTTCGAAAAACACTAAAACACATCAAAACGCCCACAAAAAAAGGTCACAAATTTTAACATTCCAAACTACTTCGATTTTTTTAAATAAAATTAAAATATCAACATTCCCACATTTTAATTTGCTAAATATTTGGAAATACGATAAAATATTCAAAAAACTCATTAAAAACATAATTGCAAAACATTTGAATATTACAATTTGCTAGAAAATCGGCTCTAAAATATCAAAATGAATACCACAAATGTAAATATTTAAAATAGCTATTTTAGACTTATTTCCCAAACAAACATAATTGAATCAAGAAACAAAATTTGAAATACAACAATGTTTCAAACAATTTAAAACACTTTATATATATATATATATATATATATATATTGTTTTAAGGTATTTAACATTTTCCAAAATCTACTAAATGCTGCAAAATCAGTAACTTAAACTATATTCGTCAACAAAATATGAAAAATATATCGAAATAAACACACACACAAAAATGCTAACTATTTATGCCGTACGATCAAGTTTTAATTTTAGATATTCTAAACTTTCAAACATTTTCCAACTCTCATCATTTCGCAAAAGTAAAAAGAAATCGAATCTGAAAAACACCCCAACTCGAACAATTTTCAAAATCTAAACAATTTTAGAAACGCGAAATTTTCCAAAATTCAATAATTTCCAAACCTATACAATTTCTAAATGCGCATGTTACCAAATTAAAATTTTATTTACTACACAGACACGGCATTGCCACGCTACACTTACCACTATCTATAAAAAAATCTATAACAATTTTGCCAACTTTTGAAATCTAAACAATCAATAAATGTATTTTTTTTAAATTCCAACAGTTTTATAATCTGCACAATTTTTTTAATGTGGATATTTTCAAATATGAATTTTACCACACGGGCGCGGCGTGTCCACGCGCCATCTTGCCTAGTTATTACCAAAGAAAAGAATAAGGAGGTTTAAACTTGTCACAGTAAAAGTTCGCGCTGGGCCAGGGTAATCGCCCACTAGCGGCCCAGTTGAATACCGCCTCAGAAAAAAAAGTTGAACTCCGCCTCAAAAATGAAAGGAGCACACCTCTCATATTTCTGGAACCTCTCCCCCTCCTCCCTCTCTACTGTACCAGAGGCGACTTGAGGGCGACCTCGGCTCGGCCAGCGTCGCCGGCGTATCCGTGGGATTTCTCACCCTCCGTCGGCTGCTCCGGCGGCGGGAGGATGGGGAATCCCCAGATCTGCGCTCCGGCGGTGTAGATAGGGTGTGGTTTGGGCGGATCGTGGGCGACGTGGCCGATACGGGGAGGCCACCGTCGTCGTTTTGTTGGGCCGCAGCCTCCCCTCGTTCCCGGCGTCGTCTTCGACGGAGGCGGATGGCTGCTGCCTTGCCCTGCCGGCGTTCCCTCCGGTGTCGGTGGATGGATCACGGTTGGTGTACAGGAGGCGGGCTCAGTTCTTGCGGTGATTCGCCGGCGACGACTTCGAAGATGACGGCTTCCCTTCAGCGCGTAGGGCCTTCGGGGTCCCTTTCTTGAAGGACTTCCGGCTGCTTGCCTTTGCAAGACTCCCCGGAGCGATGTTGGCGGCGGCGTGCCTTCAGTGCGTGTTGACGGAAGCTGCGGCTGTCTTTCCCCAGGACTTTGGTGTAATTTTCTTATTTTTCAGGGGTGTCTGTACCGGTGTAATTTCTTAATAGATGTGGGCTTTTGTGTCAAACAAAAAAACAAAATGAACTCCTGAGACGAACAAAGAGCAATACGGGCCTGTCTTCTTCAACCCACCACCAAGTCCCGAACCCTACCCACCCCATGTCCGACGGCGGCGGCGAGCCCGTGGCCGGCGGCTCCGCGCCGGTGTGCAACTTTGTCCGGAGGCCACCAAAGAATATCCGGAAGCGTCCCGCCGCGTCCGTCGGCTCCGACGACGAAGCAGGCAGCGGCGACGATGATTCCGGCGCCATCGCGGCCGCGCGCTCTAAGAAGCCGCCGTCCACCACCAGCAAGCTCTTCTTCTCCTCCGCCGACAACTCCTCCGAGCCCCGCCGGTTCCAGTTCGAGTCCTCCAGGACCATCCAGTCCTCCACCGACAACCGCGCCACCGCCACGCTCGAGACGGAGACGGCCTACGACCGCGACGCGCGCGCCATCGCGCGAGCGCCAGCTCAAGCAGGCCGAGAAGTCCCTCAAGAAGAACCCCTCCGCCTCCGCCTCCTCCTCCGGGGATCTCTACAAGGGGATCAACGGGTACACGGATCACAAGGCCGGGTTCCGGCGGGAGCACACCGTGTCCGGGGAGAAGGCCGGCGGCGCGCACGGCCCGCTGCGGGGCGTCGGCGCACATACGCCTCTCGACACGGTTCGACTACCAGCCCGACATCTGCAAGGACTACAAGGAGACGGGGTACTGCGGCTACGGCGATTCCTGCAAGTTCATGCACGACAGAGGTGACTACAAGTCCGGCTGGCAGCTGGAGAGGGAGTACGACGAGGCCGAGAAGGCCCGCAAGAGGCGCATTGCGATGCGTGAGATGGATGGGAGCGATGGCGAGGCAGAGGGGGATGATAGCGACGACGAGGAGGCGCTGCCCTTTGCCTGCTTCATATGCAGGGAGCCGTTTGTTGATCCGGTCGTCACAAAATGCAAGCATTATTTCTGCGAGCACTGTGCATTAAAGGTACCCTGCAATGCTTTTGAGTCGATAATTATGCCTATATATGTGCAATCGATTAGTTTGTCATGTTGAAAATCAAAATTTATTTGCTCTGCTGTCATATGTATAGTATTCTAACATGAACAAGGATTGTTTGATTTAGAGCTGAATATGGCCTAGATGATATAGTTTTGTTCTCCTTTTGGTTTTGCATCAATATTTTCCATGTTACAAATTTAAGCTTAGTAGTCTAGTGATGGAAGAGTTGCTGGCTACCAAGTGACGAATTACCTGTTTCTTTTGTTTAGAACTAGAGGGTCAACTAGGACCGAGCTGTGCTGCATGCTGCTATGGATCTTTCTTATGTGCTTCATGATGTATTCGTTAAATAATTAAGTTTTCTTATTGGGCCAGTTAATTAGATATTCATCCAAACGAATTCTGGTTAGACAATTACCAATGCTTTCGTCTGGTGGAGGAAATTGCATGAATGTTGTAACCATCCGTCGTAAAATAAGGATTTGGGAAAGAGATAACAAACCATAATAACCCTGTAAAAAATGGGACCAGAACTCAGCATTCATAATGCTACATCACATATCTCATGTCTTGACTTTCATTGAACTTTTATGGACTATAAGTACTGTCAGCTAAAATTTGCTGCTTCTTCCACATGAACCTATTGAAACATTATCACTTGTACAAGACCTCTACTTCTGCAAATGTTATGGATTGAGCCCAAATATATACAAACTTTCCTTATTCAAGAAAACACAACATGACTAAGGTATAGCGTGTGGCGAAGAAACAAAATTCTGTATATCTTACTAGCTGAACATTCTTTTGGACTAACTATATGTTTTGTTGGTGCGAGCATCAGCCGTATGGCCATATAACATGTAGCTATGTATTATCCAAGTTGGTATTTGACCTCCGAGTTCTTGTAGATTCTCCATCCTATTTATTTTGGCTGTAAGACGTGAATGTTTAGTTGAAATCTTGACGCAGAGAGTATCATGCATTGCATGCTTGATAGTTGAAATATTATTATCTGGGTGCACCTATCCTGTTGGAGGCTACAGAGCTTTATTTGACTGCATAGGACTGTCTTATGGCCCATCCTTGCGCAGTAGTAAATTACATATCTAGAGAGATTCAAATGCATATACTAGCAAATAGTTGTTTTCCATCTGATCTGGAGGAAATTCATGTCCACAGAGCTGGCATAGTTACATGACTTACATCAGGAACAAGTGAATAAATGTTTTTGGTAGAGTAGAATCATATGAATTAGGGCGAGTGGGGTAGGAAGTGATGGGGGTTTTCTAGGATGGTTAGGCTTGTTCTGTAAAGAATGTGAGCAGGGGTGTGTGGAAACCTAGATTCTGCATAGATAACCTGCTACATAAGTGTGACAAAAATTAGTCTTGTTGTAGTGAATATATATTTCACCCTGAGGGAAATTAGGTGGAGCCTGTGAAAGAAGGGCAACCACAGGTCTAACTAAACATTTCTTCCCCATCGTTGTTCTCTTGGAGGCTGTTCATTTTTTCATGCTAGACATGTGCATAAAGATGGTAATCGGATGGTGTAAAAAAACCTCTGGCCTCAACCGCATGTGTCAATTGTAATCTTTGGCCTACAATATTCCGGGGTTGTTGTAATCCACATGGAAATGGAGTAAAAAAAACCTTAAGGCCGCGCTTGGTTCGTCGTTTAGGAAGCCAAAACGGCCGGCACAAAATGCGGACATGTTGAGGTCATGCTATTTGTTTATAAAAGGTTTCTCACCACGAAATATTTCCGGGCCGAAATCTGATCCGACGTTCCAAGCGGGTCCTAAGAGTATTCTTATGTAATTTCATCTAGCTACCCAAGAGTTTAGAGTAATTTCGCAATGATGGTTTTAAGTCTTGGGCTCCATAGTTCTCAGCTAATTGATCTAGGGTAAGCCTGGCTGGTCTATTCTGGATGCAAGTGTAAATCTAATTACCCATACTAATGAATTTATGACCTGGCTCTAGGGTTAAGTTAAACAATCGAGACACCTTCTGGTCAGGGTTAAAGTAAACTACTAATCAGTTTTAAATTATTACAAATATAATCAAGGTGATTCATCCTTCCGTATAACCTTAGCACTATTACTACTGAGTTGTTATTATATTGCTTGTCCTAGAATGGATATCTGGAAGCAGAGCATCAGTGCAGAATTGCATAACTAGATGACTCAGTACAAAAACAGATACATCAGCTTGAAACAGAAGTTGACCACTTGAGCAGAAGCTTTGAACATGGTGAAGTAGGATACTTGATCGTTGTTTAGGACTAGACTAGATTATACCACCCCAAAACTAGACTTTGGCCCTGGAACCCAAGACACCGGATTGTCTGCAGGATTGAGATTAGTTAAGCAGCTTAAATAAGTTGGGTTGGGGATTCGGTTTGGATTAACAATTCTGTTAGTCAAATAATTAGTTAGGAATTCTTACTTTTCCTCCGAAGTCTGTTGTAACCCGCAGGCTATATTATGCCCTGGGCTCGTTATTCAGAGGCAAGCCATGAATTAAACACAAACAGATCTAAGTCCACTACTCCACTAGTCTAGTCTGCTTCTTGTTCGTATCATCTAGCAGCTCTGGGGCGCCTCCTGGCCTCCCATCGAGCACCCCTACGACCTTATTGGGGTTTTGGCAGGTGCACCCTTTCGGTTTGAACTGATCCCGTCTTCCAAACTATGAGAGTAGTTCCGAAAACTGTATATAGTCTGGTTTTTTAATTCCAAACTTTATCTGTATATAAAAAAAGGGTACTAGAAATTTGCAGAGTTATTTCGAAACAGTTAACTTTGGGTCTGTTTGCATGTCTGCACACATACGAAGTGAGTATGCTCAGCAGTATTTCTCATAGCATCTCAGCGCAAGAGAGACAAGCTTTGAGTAGTCCATAGCCAGTTGCAGTATGGTTAAGACTGACAATTGATATAGCATTGGTGCAGAATTGTCTGTTCACAGATTTATAGCCTGTTTGCATTTTTTTCTATACGTGTAATGACAAATCTTTTTTTGGTTTAACCGTATGGGAGTATGGAGACACTTGGATAATTTCTTATGCTTTGTCTTGTTTTATTCATTTTCCTACTTAATCACAATTGGGGAAGCATGGACCTTTTCTTTTGTGTGTACAGTGATTTGTCAGTTACATACTTACATGCAGACATCGATGATTATTGAATTATATTGAGTTGGTATCGCAGATAAAATCCTGACCCATATGCATCTTTTGATTTCCAGCATCACTCGAAGAACAAGAAGTGCTATGTCTGCAATAAGCCAACACTGGGCATCTTCAACGCGGCGCAGGAGATCCGCAAGAAGATGGCCCAGGACAAGAAGCAGCAGGAGGACCTTTGATGGCTAATGCAGGATGTAGCTTTGTATAATGGAGCATTGCTTTTCTTCTGTTACTGTATCATCTGAAAATGAGGAGGAAATACCCATGAACCAGTTTTGTTTTTGTACCTCTGCTGTACTAGCTCCTACTAATTATACTACTACTCCCTTCGTATCAAAATATAAGTCACTCTACCAACTTACCACATATACCACATATGCAAAAGCTTCATTCTCATGTGGATTTGCCGTTACTGCAAAAAAGGGATCACGGGTATGTCATGTGGATTTTCTGGAGCAGGGGTAGGCTCCAGAAAAAGTGTTGGGTGCAGCTATGTCATGTGTGGCTTTTGGCTCTGGGCGCCCCTTAATGTAGCAACAGCAACAGTATACTGCTCCTTTTCCTTGCGACTCCGGTTTGTTACCGGCCTTTTTATCTTTTCCTATATCCGCTTTGTTTGATGTGATAAAGATACGGCGCATCCGTCTCGTCGCGTCGTGAAACATTCGTCCTGAGGCCTGTTTGGTTGCTCGCATAGATTTTGGTCATTCGTCCTGAGGCCTGTTTGGTTGCTCGCATAGATTTTGGTCACTTTGCATCTGTGGCTCCACTGGGTCTAGTCCGGAAGAAACGTGAGCTGTGCCAATGTTGTGCATGTAGTTTGGTTGTCAACAATGTGCTATCCAGACCCGTTCAGCTGGATGCAATTTTTCCAAGTGCTCGTGTTTGGTTGTCCAGATTGGTGTTTACATACACAAACCAGTGTGTTTGGTTGCCCAGATTGTTATTGTTCCACTTACCTTGCATGCCCTAGTGGTGAGCTTACCAGCCCACTGAGGTTTAGAAGGTTCAGGTTTAAGGATTATACACACTTACAACTGCCACAAATACACAATGACGACGATCAGGACGAGGATGATGAAGTCTTTGATGCCGCCACATAGAATCAGTGCTCCACCTTTACCCTGAGTACATTTGCTTCCTCCAGCGTTGCTTCCTACAGCTTTGCTTGATCCAGCTATGTTTGATCCGGCTATGTTTGACCATGCTATGCTTTGATCTTCGAAAGGGAACTCTTCTTGCTGGGACATGTAGAAAGCATGCTGTGCCTCCCTGAGAGTCTCGAACCTTTCGCAACAGTTGTTGGGGTACTTGTAAAGCTGAGCCGAGCAAGCATTCCAGGTTGTATAGATTCCTGGAGTGTGGCCTCTAAAAACCACAACCACTGCAACAAAGAACATCAACATTAGCAAAGCATGGTGAGTTAAGCAAGAACTTGCAAAAGTACCAACACATGATCAGTAAAGCAACATAAGCAAAGCAACATAAGCAAAATGATGACGTGAAACACACGTTCGTTGGGAGACCCCAAGAGGAAGGTATGATGTAGTCAGCAGCAAGTTTTCCCTCAGAAAGAAACCAAGGTTATCGAACCAGTAGGAGCAGCAACTCTTCAGAAGGTTGTCAACGGCGCCAGAAAAATAGTGTCGCAGGGAGTCTGGACTGTTGACGTGGAATCTGCACACAACACAATCAAACTACTTTGCCCCAACGAAACAGTGAGGTTGTCAATCTCACTGGCTTGCTGAAAACAAAGGATTAAACGTATGGTGTGGAAAATGAGTATTAAATTGCAGAGAATGAAAAAGGAACAGTTTGCAGTTTGTGGTTGTTTAATCAGTGTAAAAGAATGGACCGGGGTCCACAGTTCACTAGTGGTGTCTCTCCATAAAAGATAACTAACATGTTGGGTGAACAAATTACAGCTGGGCAATTGACGAATAGTGAGCGCATGACAATGCATATACATGACATGTTGACTACTATGATATTTAATTGGGCATTACGACATAATACATAGATCGTTATCCAACAGCATCTATGACTAATAATCCACCGCCGGGTTGTCATCCGAGTCCCCTTGGTATTAAGTTGCAAGCAACGGATAATTGCATTAAGTAAAGTGCGTAATGTAAACAAACACATATGCCGTGGACATAGCATCGTTAGGTTATCCCTAGTGGCAACAGCACATCCACAACCTTAGAACTTTCTGTCACTGTCCCAGGTTAAACGGAGACATGAACCCACTATCTAGCATAAATACTCTCTCTTGGAGTTACAAGCATCTACTTGGCCAAAGCATCTACGAGTAACGGAAAGCATGCAAGATCTTAAATAACATATAAGATAGATTGATAATCAACTTGACATAATATTCAATATTCATCGGATCCCAGCAAACACAACATGTAGCATTACAATAATATGATCTTGATCATGTAGGGCAGCTCACAAGATCTAAACATGATGGCACAAAGTGGAGAGACAACCATCTAGCTACTGCTATGGACCCGTAGTCCAAGGATGAACTACTCACGCATCACTCCGGAGGCAGGCATGGCGATGTAGAAGCCTCCGGTGACGATTCCCCTCTCCGGCAGGGTGCCGGGAAGAGGTTCTGAACCCTCCCGAGCTAGGGTTGACGACGGCGGCGTCTCTGGAACTTTTCGTGGATATTTGCTCAGGTACTTAGGGTTTTCGCGTCGGGGGGAATAAGTAGGCGAAAGGGCGGCGGCTGGAGACCCCGAGGGGCCCACACCACCCAGGGCGCGGCAGAGGGGGGCCCGCGCCCTGGCGTGTGGGCCCGTGGCTCCTCTCCGTGCTCTTGGTCCGTCAGTGTTCTGGAAAATAGGGACCCCCGTGTAGTTTCGTCCAATTCCGAGAATATTTCCAGACTAGCTTTTCTGGAATACAAAAACAGCAGAAAACAGGAACTGGCACTTCGGCATCTTGTTAATAGGTTAGTCCCAAAAAATGTATAAAAGTGATATAAAGTAGATGCAAAACATGTAGCAATTGGTATAAAACAAGCATGGAACATCAAAAATTATAGATACGTTTGAGACGTATCAGCATCCCCAAGCTTAGTTCCTACTCGTCCTCGAGTAGGTAAACGATAAAAACAAATAATTTTTGAGGTGACATGCTACTATCATAATCTTGATCATATAATATTGCAAGGCACATGTAAATGAATGAAGTGATCCAAGTCAATGGTCTATAATTTGCTACAAATAGATAATGAGTAAACAATGAATCACACAAGCTAAACGTTTTCATGAATAGTACTTTCGAGACAAGCATCAAACAGTTTTGCATAAGTGTTAACTCATAAAGCAATAGTTTCTAATAAAAGGTATTTAATCAACACAAAGGAAGAATTTAGTTTCAGCATTTGCTTCAACTTTCAACATATTTATCTCATGGATATTGTCAACACAAAGTAGTATAACAAGTCCAATACATTGCATATAACGCATGTTGTAACAAAGTTGACACTAGTGTTTGCTTGTGGAAGACAGAAAGAATAGGAAAACTGACTCAACATAAAAGTAAAAGAAAGGCCCTTCGCAGAGGGAAGCAGGGATTAAATCATGTGCTAGAGCTTTTAGGTTTTTGAAAGCATATAGAGATTGCATAAAATATTTGATACTCCTCCCAACCTTGCTAACACAAGCCATGGCTAACCGAATCCTCGGGTGCCTTCCATCAATCACATACCATGGAGGAGTATCTATTTTTGAGAGGTGTTTGTTAATTGTCAACGAATGGTAGCGGGTGAGAACAGTATTCTACCTGTCGAACGGACTTTTAAGAGCGGCTCCCATGAAGGACGTTATTTCTACCAGCAAGGCAGATCATCCCTCTTTCTCTTTGGTTTACACACATTCAGGTATTTCACTGTTTGTCATTGCTTACTGATGAATCAGGGCAAAAGTGTGAAGAGAATTAATTGGTTAAAGTTGTAATTAATTGGGACTGGGCACCCCGTTGCCAGCTCTTTTTGCAAGTTATTGGATAAGCGGATGTATATGCCACTAGTCCAGGTGTAAAAGTCCACTCGACAAATAGAATAAAGAATAACCACACTAATTCCTCATGAGCTAGTAAACATTGACACAAAAAGGGAATAATAACATTTTGAATAATTTAAAGGTAGCACATGAAAAATTTACTTGGAGTGGCAAGGAAATACCACATATAGGTAGTTATGGTGGACACAAATGGCATGGATTTTGGCTCAAGGATTTGGATGCACGAGAAGCATTCCCTCTCAGTACAGAGTTTAGGCTAGCAAGGTTATGTAAGCAAACAAGAATATCAACCCGTACACCAAGTTTTATATGACAAACATATTGCAAACGTTATAAGACTTCATACCGTCTTCCTTGTTAACCAAACCCTGTTATTAGAAAATATCTAGACCTTAGAGGTACCACCGATGCAAACCAAATTTTCAACAAGCTTTACGGTAGTTCTTCACTAATAGGCTTAACTCATGTGATGCACAATTTAATCATGATCTACTTGTTAACTCAAAACAATTGACAAGCATCAAGTTATCCATTTTAGTGATCTACAAGATTAAGCAAGTTTTTCCTTATACCAATTACCACATGCAACATTTTCTGAACCAACCAAACACCAATCAATTTATTTCATCAACTCTCCAAACAAATATAAGTGAAGCAAGAGAGTACTTTCTACAAAAGAAAGCTAATAGCTCTGACAAGAGATACATGAAAACAAGAGCTAAAAGCTGAACAGCGCTAGATATGAATACTCAACAAATATAAGTGAAGAATAGGAGTATTCTCATGAAAAAGCGGAGCGTGTCTCTCTCCCAATCAAGAATGCTAGGGTCCAGTCAAGCTTTATTGAAAATAAAAATGCAATACTGAAAATAAAAAGCACACAGACGCTCCAAGAAAAGCACATATGATGTGAAAGAATTAAAATATAGTTTCACTAGAGATGACCTGATAATTTTGACGATGAAGAAGGGGATGCCTTGGGCATCCCCAAGCTTAGACGCTTGAGTCTTCTTGAAATATGCTGGGGAGATCCATGGGAGCCTCCCCAAGCTTAAGCTCTTCACTCTTCTTGATCCTATTATATCATCCTTCTCTCTTGACCCTTGAAAACTTCCGTCACACCAAACTCAAAGTAGATCTCATTAGAGGGTTAGTGCATAATCAAAAATTCACATGTTCTGTAAAGACGCAATATGATTTGTTACTTTAAACATTAGCTACAGCCACTGATGTTATGTGAAGCTCTTCCACCCAAAAAAGAATTTCACTCAACACTAGTAAAAGAGAGAATGCGAAAAATAAAAAGGCATAATCTGTCTAAAACAGAACAGTCCGCAAAGACGAATTTTTTCGAGGCACTTACGACGCTCAGATCGAGAAACTCTGAACTAATGAAAGTTTCAGACATTCATAAAGATTACGCACAAAAATTTCAGATTTTTAACAATCTGGTGATTTTAGGAATTTCGTACAGTGAACAGCAAAAATCTGTTTCTGCGCAGCAATCAAAATTAAGCATCATCTTATCATTAGAGGCTACTCTTGGCACAACAATGCGAGAAAATAAAGATACAAAGGAGTTGCTACAGAAGTAAACAAACTCCTTGACTCAATAAAAGAAAAATTGCAGAAAAATAAAATGGGTTGCCTCCCATAAGCGCTTTTCTTTAACGCCTTTTAGCTAGGCACAAAGCATGCATCAAGTATTACCAAGTGAAGAAGCATCAACATTGTAATTTGTTCGAACAATAGAATCATAAGGTGGCTTAATCTTCTTCCTAGGAAAGTGTTCCATACCTTTCTTGAGAGGAAATTGATATTTTATATTCCCTTCTTTCATATCAATAATAGCACCTACAGTCCTAAGAAAAGGTCTTCCCAACACAATAGGGCATGATGGATTGCACTCAATATCCAAGACAATAAAATCAACGGGGACATAATTGTTGTTAACCATGATAAGAACATCATCAATTCTTCCCAAAGGTTTTTTAATAGTAGAATCAACAAGGTGAACATCCAATAACAATTTTCCAAAGGTGCTAAATCAAGCATATCATATAATCTTTTAGGCATAACAGAAATACTAGCACCAAGGTCACACAAAGCATTGCAATCAAAGTCATTCAATTTCAATTTAATGATGGGCTCCCAACCATCTTCTAACTTCCTAGGGATAGAAGCTTCATGTTTTAATTTCTCTTCCCTAACTTGTATGAGAGCATTAGTAATATGTTTAGTAAAAGCCATGTTTATAGCACTAGCATTAGGACTTCTAGCTAGCTTTTGCAAGAACTTAATTACTTCAGAAATATTGCAACCATCAAAATCAAAGTCATTATCATCAAAAGTAATGGAATTATTCTCTTCCTTATTGCTAGAAATTTCAGCATCTTTATCAAGGACAGTTTCAGAGTTATCAGGCAATTTAGGACATTTTGCAATAGAAGTGGAAACATTACCAACACCAACTATCTTGCCATTAATGGTAGGAGGTTTGTTAACACTTGAGTTTGAAGCATTTTCAGAAGTAGTAATAGTATAAACTCTAGCAATATTGTTCTTTCTAGCAATTTCATCCTCTCTTTCCCATCTAGCATGCAATTCAGCTAACATCCTCACATTGTTATCAATTTTAACTTGTATAGCATTGAGAGTTTTGCTCTCTTTAACATCATGAGGCATGTTCTTTAGTTTCAATAAGTCAACATCAAGAGCAAGACTATCAACTTTAGAGGAAAGCACATCAATTTTCCCAAATTTCTCCTCAACAGTTTTATTGAAAGCAGTTTGTGTACTAATAAAATCCTTAAGCATAACTTCAAGATCAGAGGGTACACTCTTATTATTATTGTAGGAGTTACTATAGGAATTTCCATAACCATTGCCACTATTAGAAGGATAGGGCCTATAATTGCTATTACCAAAATTATTCCTATAAGCATTGTTGTTGAAATTATTATTTTTAATGAAGTTCACATCAACATGCTCTTCTTGAGCAACCAAAGAAGCTAAAGGAACATTATTTGGATCAACATGTGTTTGACCATTTGCAAGCATAGACATAATAGTATCAATTTTGGCACTCAAGGAGGAGGTTTCCTCAACAGAATTTACCTTCTTACCTGTTGGAGCTCTCTCGGTGTGCCACTCAGAATAATTAATCATCATATCATCAAGAAGCTTTGTTGCAGCACCCAAAGTGATGGACATAAAGGTACCTCCAGCGGCCGAATCCAATAAATTCCTCGAAGAAAAATTTAATCCTGCATAGAAGGTTTGGATGATCATCCAAGTAGTCAGTCCATGAGTGGGACAATTTTTAACCAATGATTTCATTCTCTCCCATGCTTGAGCAACATGTTCATTATCAAATTGCTTAAAATTCATTATGCTACTTCTCAAAGAAATAATCTTAGCAGGAGGATAATATTTTCCAATAAAAGCATCTTTGCATTTAGTCCATGAATCAATACTATTTCTAGGCAAAGATAGCAACCATTCTTTAGCACGTCCTCTCAAGGAGAAAGGAAAAAGTTTCAGTTTAATAATATCACCATCTACTTCCTTGAGCTTTTGCATTTCACAAAGTTCAACAAAGTTATTAAGGTGAACAGCAGCATCATCAGTACTAACACCAGAAAATTGCTCTTTCATAACAAGATTTAAAAGTGCAGGTTTAATTTCATAAAATTCTGCTGAAGCAGCAGGTGGAGCAATAGGTGTGCATATGAAATCATTGTTGTTCGTGCTAGTGAAATCACACAACTTAGTGTTCTCAGGAGTACTCATTTTAGCAGAAATAAAAACAGTACAGAAAATAACTTGAAAGTAAACTAGATGCAAGTAACTAATTTTTTTGTGTTTTTGATAATTGAAAGCAAACAAGATAAAATAAAATAAACTAAGCAAGACAAAAACAAAGTAAAGAGATTGGAAGCGTGAAACTCCCCTTGCAGAAGACTGCTGTCTCCCCGGCAACGGCGCCAGAAAAATAGCTGTTGACGGGAGACAGAGCTTCCTGAAGAACTTCTACTCCCCGGCAACGGCGCCAGAAAAATAGCTTGATGACGTGAAACACACGTTCGTTGGGAGACCCCAAGAGGAAGGTATGATGTAGTCAGCAGCAAGTTTTCCCTCAGAAAGAAACCAAGGTTATCGAACCAGTAGGAGCAGCAACTCTTCAGAAGGTTGTCAACGGCGCCAGAAAAATAGTGTTGCAGGGAGTCTGGACTGTTGACGTGGAATCTGCACACAACACAATCAAACTACTTTGCCCCAACGAAACAGTGAGGTTGTCAATCTCACTGGCTTGCTGAAAACAAAGGATTAAACGTATGGTGTGGAAAATGAGTATTAAATTGCAGAGAATGAAAAAGGAACAGTTTGCAGTTTGTGGTTGTTTAATCAGTGTAAAAGAATGGACCGGGGTCCACAGTTCACTAGTGGTGTCTCTCCATAAAAGATAACTAACATGTTGGGTGAACAAATTACAGCTGGGCAATTGACGAATAGTGAGCGCATGACAATGCATATACATGACATGTTGACTACTATGATATTTAATTGGGCATTACGACATAATACATAGATCGTTATCCAACAGCATCTATGACTAATAATCCACCGCCGGGTTGTCATCCGAGTCCCCCGTTGGTATTAAGTTGCAAGCAACGGATAATTGCATTAAGTAAAGTGCGTAATGTAAACAAACACATATGTCCGTGGACATAGCATCGTTAGGTTATCCCTAGTGGCAACAGCACATCCACAACCTTAGAACTTTCTGTCACTGTCCCAGGTTAAACGGAGACATGAACCCACTATCTAGCATAAATACTCTCTCTTGGAGTTACAAGCATCTACTTGGCCAAAGCATCTACGAGTAACGGAAAGCATGCAAGATCTTAAATAACATATAAGATAGATTGATAATCAACTTGACATAATATTCAATATTCATCGGATCCCAGCAAACACAACATGTAGCATTACAATAATATGATCTTGATCATGTAGGGCAGCTCACAAGATCTAAACATGATGGCACAAAGTGGAGAGACAACCATCTAGCTACTGCTATGGACCCGTAGTCCAAGGATGAACTACTCACGCATCACTCCGGAGGCAGGCATGGCGATGTAGAAGCCTCCGGTGACGATTCCCCTCTCCGGCAGGGTGCCGGGAAGAGGTTCTGAACCCTCCCGAGCTAGGGTTGACGACGGCGGCGTCTCTGGAACTTTTCGTGGATATTTGCTCAGGTACTTAGGGTTTTCGCGTCGGGGGGAATAAGTAGGCGAAAGGGCGGCGGCTGGAGAGGCCCGTGGGGCCCACACCACCCCAGGGCGCGGCAGAGGGGGGCCCGCGCCCTGGCCACGTGTGGGGCCCACGTGGCTCCTCTCCGTCGCTCTCTGGTCCGTCAGATGTTTCTGGTAAAATAGGGACCCCCGTGTAGTTTCGTCCAATTCCGAGAATATTTCCAGACTAGCTTTTCTGGAATACAAAAACAGCAGAAAACAGGAACTGGCACTTCGGCATCTTGTTAATAGGTTAGTCCCAAAAAATATAAAAGTGATATAAAGTAGATGCAAAACATGTAGCAATTGGTATAAAACAAGCATGGAACATCAAAAATTATAGATACGTTTGAGACGTATCACAAAACATGCATTGATTCATCAAACTATAAGTAGCATTAGTGTTCGTTGCCTAGCTAGTATGGTGTTATCCTACAACCACATCAAAAGAGGGTGTTATACTACCACCACAAGTTCATCGTGTGAGGGGTTAGCTTATGTACCACCTCAAGCACCCAAAATATACATGCCATAAGTAGTTTTGTTGTCCTAGCTACTCAAAATACATGCCATATGTAGTTTTGTTCTCCTAGCAACCAAAAATATACATCATGTCATCATGATCATCATCATCATCTAACATGCTTGCACCACCGCCACCTCCAACTTCCTGAACCACCAGTAGTGCTTATTGAGGAAGTTCTGGAGCCAGAGCAGACGGTGGTCCTCGGCGATCAGAACGAAGCCAAAGCCTTGCGCCTTGTTGTCCAGGAGGTGGCCAAGAGCAGCAATCTTGGCGGTGTCACTGAATGTTCCCTTTGCGCTCATCACAACCTCGTACAGGCCGGGGTGCACGTCCACAGGCACACTCTCCTTCATGGTGGATGCCACCTCCGTCATGCTGGTGAAGACAAGCACCTCCTCATCGACCAAGGCACCCCTCTTCCTCTTCTTCTCCCCTCTCTCAGGTACCTTGGATGCACCTCCTTAAACCCCTTGTCAGTCCTCACCCCATTGGCGATGAGCTCGCACATCTTGTTTTGCACTCATGTGGACATAAATGGAGGCCACTTCATGGTAGTGCCCATCTTGCTCTTCTTGGTCTTGCCCTCCGGACCAAGAGAAGGCGTGACCAGCTGTGAAGGCATCATGGGCACCTCAAACCTCTCCATTGGTTTGTACTCCGGCAGCTCATCCGACTGCGAGTCCGGGACAAGAGAAAGAGCGAGCTGGCTCTCCCCTTCGAGCATGGCCTGGCTAAAATCATCGACGTATAGGTCCTACAACGGTGACAAGCAAGATATGGGTGCACCACTAACCTCAGATCTACCAAAACAAACACGAACTGAAGCAAATGGACATGTCCTACAATGGTGACGAAGCAAGATATGGGTGCATCACTAACCTCAGATCTACCAAATCGACAAACGAACACGAACTACGACATGCTTACATCAAATCTAGACTACAAACATGCTCAACCAACATCATGGCCTACAGATCTACTCCATAAGCTCAGATCTAAAGTACAAGGTGGAGGGTTTGGTTGTGCTTACCGGCATCGTAGCTTGAACGGTGACGAGGTGGAGGAAGAAGCGCTCCGCCGCCGGCCGTCGACCACCGTGAACCGGAGTGGAACAAGGCGTCGCTTACCTGGTCGTGGTGGATGAATCTGGTCTCGGACGGAGAGCTCGAAATGGGGGGGGGGGGTGAGGTGAGGAAATGGTGGCGGGAGATGGGCGGTGAGAAGAGGGGGTGAAATAGGGGAGGCGAAACTTGGCGGTGAGTGGAATTTCTCCCGCCGCCATTTTTGCGTGCGCGCGCGTGCGCCCGCGGCCGCGCGCCATCTCCCCGCCCTGCACGAGCTCGGCTCTAGCGTTCTCCATTTTGCCTTGCGGGAGGGTGGCTCTGCGAAAACGGTGGAATCGGGCGTTTCTCGCGGGCCTAGCCTAGAGTGCCCAGAGTGCTTTAAGGTTCATGCTCGTGCAGGCACGCGGAACGGGCCAGGGAACCAAACATGCCAAAAAAGAGGTGAAACACCGCGTTTCTATGGGCCGTGGGCAACCAAACACGCCCTGAGCTGTGCGACGTACATCGCGTCTCCTCCGCGACGGGCGTCTGTGCAGCTTAAATATACTAGCAAAGTGCCCATGCGTTGCCACGGGTAAAAAATATA
The DNA here is from genome assembly GCA_947311845.1 of Poa pratensis. Lineage (NCBI taxonomy): Eukaryota > Viridiplantae > Streptophyta > Magnoliopsida > Poales > Poaceae > Poa > Poa pratensis. The sequence goes on along the minus strand of CAMZMU010000095.1, from coordinate 5,530,922 downwards.
TGAACACTCAAGGATTAAATGGTCCAAACCGGTTCCAATTTAGAAATGTATGCCAAACATGAAAATATATACACACTCATGGATTAAATATGTCTGAGGTTTGAATCTCCAACGAATTAGAGCATCTCCACTCGGAGACCCCAAATAGGCGCCCAAACGGTGTCCGGAAGAGTGATTTGGGGCGTGTCCAGACACAAAATTGACTGAAAAAGAAATTGGGCGGCCACAGAAAAACGCGTCTCCCACTCGGAGACCCCAAACGAGCATCTCCACGGGCCCACATCAAGAGAAGAAGCAGGCGGCCACGACGACCGGCTGCTGCGACGCCGGGGTAGCACGAGGCTGCTGCTGGGAGGGGCGGGGGATGGTGTCGCGGAAGGGGAGGGCTTGTGCAACCAGAGCGACACGAACGACGCGTCCTCCACCCGGAACTTCATCAGGAAACGGTTCGCCTTGGGAACCGCCGTGGCGCCACCGCCGCCGTTGCCCTCCGCCGGAGCTGCGGCGGCCTTCGGCTTCCTCAGCTTGAGCAGCAGGACGCGGAACTTGGTCGCCGGCCGGAGGAACGACGCCGCTGCTTGAGGCTCTGCGGCCGTCGCGCGTCGCGGCAACCTCCGCGGCCTCCTTCCCGACGACGTCTTCCTCGCCGGCCGCCGGCCGCCAGCGCCACCACCGGTTCCACGGCCACCACCTCGCCGCCAGACGCGGCGTCACCGGCGACAGAGAAGTAGAACTCGACCCGCTCCTAGTCCTCGTCCTCCGACGCCGCACTCTCGTCGCCCGACACCGCGAACTCGAGGTCGAAGAAGGCCGCGTCGTCGTCCACGACGTCCCCTCCACCTTCTTCACAGGCAGAAAGGCAGAGCTCGCAGAGAAGCTGAGGGAGGCCGACGCTGCGGCTGAGATGCGGAGATGCGGAGGGAGGCGCTCCGGCGCGGGCTGCGATGACGCGGATGGCGCCTTGGCCAGCTCGGATGGAGCAGCGGTGGGGCCAACGGGGGCTGAGATGCGCGAGCTCGGCCTGCTCGTGAGAGAGAGGACGAGGAGAGGGGGCGGCGGCGGAGAGAGAGAACGAGGAGAGGGCTGGTGCGGTAGGTGGGAGGAGGAGAGAGAGGGTTTGACGCGTGTGACTTTCCCTCTGTCTGGACAGAGGGAGTTGTGTCCGGCACTGCCCAAGGAAGCCCTTGGACTAGGGCTTCCTTGGGCGGCGCCGGACAAAATTTGCGGACCAATTTTGGTTTGGGCGGTCCGACTGGGAGCAGTTTTTGGTCCAAAAGCCCCAAAAGACCTCAAAAGTGCTTTGGGCGGGGCTTTGGGCGGTGCGAGTGGAGATGCTCTTAGTTCTTTAACTTTGAAAACAGAGAATAGAAAGAATAGTTTCTTTTAACCCTCTCCCCCGTTTTGTCCAACGGTTTGAGCCAGCCTAATCTGGTCAAGCCAAACCATCCCAAGAGACATGACTAAATGCGAATAAACACTGAAAAATTCTGGCATAGTCTGATTTAATTCATTGTTATTCATTCCAAGACACCGATCTAAAGAGAAACGCAGACCAAACAAAAATCAACTATTCTTCGTTCGGCATGTGTTGCATTCAGTTTTTTTTTTGTTCATGTGTAGATTACATCGGCAGGGGAACACGAAGGGCCTCCAATTCTCACTTGCCCAGTGAAGTAAATCCTCATCCTCGGTTCTAACAGGCTTTAACACAAACAACTCAAATTGAGAAGAAGAGGCGCCTGTCAATTCAAAACATAAAGGCATCAATTAAGCCAACCTTGAACGGGATAACGAGGAGGATTTCAGGCTTGCTATGCGAGTAGTATAGGCGCACATAGCCGGCGAACGCCCGCTGCGGTGAGCGCATGGTCGGCAACCTCAAGTGCATAACAAGGGATGGGGCCTGGTGAAGACTGACTGTTGGATAACGATGATGCTCGACTGTCTGGGCTATTTGGCTGCGCCCGCTTGCTGCCGCTCGAGTCTGCTCGAGGCTGCTGGCGGCGTTCTGCTTCCGGCGACCACCCCAAGAACCCAGCCAGGAACTCCACCGTGTCCCACTCATCCCTCGCGCCTAATGAATCGATGTTGCAGCTCCCCTATCTCCGCCTCTTGTTCAGCTCAGGCAACGCCCGCGTGGCGTACGTCTCGCCGGCCGTGCGCACGGCGAGGTAGAGTTTCCGCATATGTGGTTGATGGGCTCGCGGTTCGGTTGTCACCTGAAAGGTCGGCTGCAGCGGCGGACGGCACGGCGAGGCGACGAAACAGACGGCCGAGGAAAGAGGAGTTCCGCCACATGCGGGATCTCATCGGGGTCACAGGAGGATTCTCAGATGCGTCGGTGAGGCACCAGGATGACGGCAACGGAGTTCGGCCGGAGGTGAAGAAGATGAAGACGATTCGCTCGATTCCCTGCGTCCCAGCTCGGTTCCTTCAAGGATGAGGATGAGGATGAGGACGGCGAGGCGGAGCTATTGGAAACGCAAGCCCGACGCGGGGAGGTCCGCAGCGAGGGCGATGGTCCTCTTGGCCTCTGTCGTGCGCTGCCGCATAAAGGTGAGAGAGTAGGGATGGGATCCGGGGCTAAACACGGGCTGACGGCGTCCGGCGGCCGGAGCTTCTCCACCAGCGAGCATGCCGCGACGCCGACGCTGGGCGCAGAATCGCCACGGTCTTGCTGTCTGCTCTGAGTCACCGAGATCTTGGCCGTCGACATCTACCTGGCGGCCGCCACCGGCGATACATCCTCCTGGACCACGGCAGCAGTAGGAATCGCGACCGTGCGCACTGTTAGGTTGACTTGGCGGTGACATACTCGGTAATTAACCTAGTAATAAAAGAGTAAAATCGGAAAGTGAAAAACCTAAAAACATATTATATAGTAGAGATATATTTTTTATTTTTTGAATGCTGCAGCTTAAATTCGTTGCACAGAGAAGCTGCGATGAAATATTCCGGCGGTCGGTAGATGGTCGTTGTCGTGTCACTTCACACCCACTTAATTTTTCACTATTCGCTGGATCAAATCTACCAGGGTAGACAAAAATCTACTAGCACCAGCACTGTAGTATTTAGCGCTAGTATCGCATACTTATGTGGCATTACTAATTAACGTGTAGCGTGGCAGCTCGCCGATGACAATGGACTTCTACACCGACGGTCGACACGGCGGTGACCTCCGAGGATGCGACCGGCGGTGATGCGACGCGCTAGCCTAGCCTAGCCTAGCTTAGCCTAGCCCAGCCTACCCTACAGGCTACAGCACTAGTACTAGTAACTTGTCCATGTGCGGCAAATTCGATCGATTGCATTCGCTCTCACCAGATTGTGTTTTCACGTGTTGTTTGGCGCTCTCTCTCGTATCATGAGCAGAGACATGATCGAACCCTAAGAGCATCTCCAGTCGCGGCGTTCAAATAGCCGTCCAAAGACCATCCGGACGTGTCATTTAGGCGTCGTCTGGACAACCTGCGGCATTTGGGCGCTCTCGATCCCTACTCGCGGCGCCCAAACTAAAAAAATTAAATTTAAACTTCGGCGGATTTAATTCAAATTTTAGGAAAATTTACAGAGATTTGAACGAAATTTAAAAAACTTAAAACTAAACCTAATCTAATGGCGCCTGAAGGCGGCGTAGGGGTGCTCGCCGCCGTCCTCATCCTCCTTCACGCCGCCGCTGCTCCCTGCGCCGCCGCTGCTCCACGCGCCGCCGGTCCATGCGCCGCCGTCGTCCTCCTCCTTGACGGTGAGGTCGAAGAAGGGCGCGCCCTTCTCCTTGGCGGCCTCGCGCGCCGACCAGGTGCAGGCCGTGGGGTCGTCGAGCGGCGGCACGTCGTCCATCGACGCGGCCTCGACGGCCGCCGCAATGGCGTCGTCGTCCGTCCCCTCCTGCGCCGCAATGAGATCCGCCATGAACGGCGAGAGCTCCGGCTCCGCCTTCACCTTCATCTGCTCAGGCTTCGGCGTTAGCAGAGAGGAGGCGCGGGAGCGAGATGAGGACGAGCGCGAGGACGACGCCGTGGAGCGCGACGAGGACGGCGTCGCGCGCGGCGCCCACTGGTTGGCCGGAGGTGGCGGCGGCGGTGCCCAGGCGGCCGGAGCAGGGGCGGGCGCCGCCGTCAGGAGCGAGCCGCCGTTCGCGATGTGGTTCATCACGAACTGGAGCGTGCGCCCGGGCACGCTCCAGAACGCCTCGCGCCTGGCGACGTTCTTGTCCATCGGCGCAGGGCCGAGGCCGTCCCAGCGGTTGAAGTCCTCCTCGTAGGAGCGCTGGAACGCCGCCTCGTACCGGCCATTGTTGGCCGGGTTCCGCGGATCCCAGCGCAGGTCCTGACGCTGCTCCGGCGTCAGGTCACGCCAGTAGTGCGTGTTCGCCCGCGTCAGGGGCTTCGTCACCGGCACGCCGTTGACGCCGATGACGAACCCGTGGCCAACGCGCATATCCGGCGGCACCAGATAGCCATTGTCGCGCAGCGCCTCCGTCTGTTCCTTGAGCAGGGTGCACGGCGTGAAGCCGTTGGCCGCGGCGCCGCCGGTGCGCCTCCAGTTGCCGGCCATGGAGAAGGAGAGCGGCGGTGGTTTTCGAGTGGAGAAGGAGCGGCGAGGTGAGGGAGAGAGAACGGCGAGGGCGAGAGTGGCGATGAGTGGAGGCCGGCGCGCGCCTTTTATGGCGACCGGAGAGCGGTGGCATTAACGCCGCTCGCCTCAGCGCCGCATTCACTCCGACGAGCAGAGGACGCGACGGCTCACTGGCCGCCCGCCGGCCGTGAAAACGAGGCGTCGCCACGCGGCACGCGCCTTTGACGACGCCTTTAACCACGGCCGGGCGTGGCCGTGTCACTGCCAGGCGTGACCCGCGCGTCGGAGGCGTGCGTTTCCTTCCGTCCGGAGCCGCCCCAACCCTCCCCAAGTTGAGGACGTGGGCTGGACGTGCCAGACACAAAACTAGGCCGCGCCGGAGCGAATTCGCGTTTGGGCGTCGCGAGTGGGCGCAATTTTGTGTCGGGCACGCCTCAAACGACTTTGGACGGCCGTTTGGACGCCCGACTAGAGATGCTCCAACAAGGTTTTGGTTACCGTGAAAACGTTTATCGAAATAGTAAAGTATTTTGGTGCATTGATCACCTTAATTAATTGGGTTCGCTTGCTAGTTTTACCAACTGCTGAGATCGTGGGACATGCTTACCACCGACTAAATTCTGCTCTACCAAAACATCTCAATCTACCTTGAATTTATCATATATACATATAGCATAATCTAAATTCAATAAAGTTTGCCTGTCTTGTAAACGTTTTTTTTTGTCTAGCTAGAAAACTGCCAGAGGGGTATAGTCAAACTAAGCAGGCGAGAAAGGACTGGTTTATATAAGCGTACAGTTTGTTGTCTCGAGTCAAACTATCCTAATTACGACTATAATACTTATTGTAAAACTTATCTAGATTTTTTTTCCGATAAAGGAAGTTTTATTACTTAAAAGATTTAAGTATTACACCTAGGCTCTGCATAATTAGGATGCACAGAGCCGCCACAAGTTTCGAAGTGCGAAAAGTAAAAAGGCGAATTACATATAAAAATGAGAAATTGTAAAAACGCCTATGAAGGGGAAGGTCTAATCCGCAAATTATGCTGCCATCCATGTTGAGATAAAAAGTCTCTCGCCGTCACCTCCAGTCTTGAACAAACCCCCGTAAACAGTTCGTGATGCACCACACGTTGCAACGGAGACCATGAGCGGAGTGTAGCTGTACTTCTGTAGATAACCTGCATGATAGAGGAATTTTTATCATTAAAAATCTTGTTATTTCTACATAGCCAAAGTGACCAAATAATGACTAGTGCTGTCACCCTAGTAAATTGTTTGAACCTATGATCCACACCATTAAGCCAATTACCAAAAATATTAGCAATGTTTGTTGGTGGGTATAAGGTAGAACATATTTGGATGATTGACCATATAGAACTAGCAAGTTTACACTCGAAGAATAAGTACGTTATAGTCTCGTCTTTATGACGGAAAACACACTTTTTACTCCCGTGCCAATTGCGTTTTGCAAGGTTGTCTTTTATAAGAATGATCCCGCGACGAAGATACCACGCAAAGACCTTATTTTTGAGTGGAAGCTTTATCTTCCAGATTTTCTTATTATTATCTACTCGCACATCCGGATGGACGAGAACATTATACATAGAGCCCACCGAGAATTTACCAGACTTGTGTAAATTCCTACGAAATTCGTCAGACCCCTGCGTCAAATTGACAGTCAGTAGCCTTTGTAGCAACTCGTGCCACGCTGCTAACCTTGGGCCCACAAGATCTCGTCTGAACGTCACAGTTGGTGGAAAATTCTCCAACACCTTAGCAACGTATCGCTTTTGTGACGTCCAAGGACAATGTTGTATAAAGCAGGATGTTGTTCTCGGAGAGTGGTATTACCAAGCCAACTATCCTCCCAAAACCTTATCTCTGAACCATCCTTAATGGAGAAAGAACCATATGAGAAGAAGAATTTCTTCGTTGCCATTCGGCCGGTCCAAAAATGCGAGTCACCAGGTTTCCACGATACCTGTGTGAGTGATGACGTGAAACACACGTTCGTTGGGAGTCCCCAAGAGGAAGGTATGATGTAGTCAGCAGCAAGTTTTCCCTCAGAAAGAAACCAAGGTTATCGAACCAGTAGGAGCAGCAACTCTTCAGAAGGTTGTCAATGGCGCCAGAAAAATAGTGTTGTTGATGGGAGTCTGGACTGTTGACATGGAATCTGCACACAACACAATCAAACTACTTTGCCCCTACGAAACAGTGAGGTTGTCAATCTCACTGGCTTGCTGAAAACAAAGGATTAAACGTATGGTGTGGAAAATGAGTATTAAATTGCAGAGAATGAAATAAGAATAGTTTGCAGTTTGTGGTCGTTTAATCAGTGTAAAAGAATGGAACGGGGTCCACAGTTCACTAGTGGTGTCTCTCCATAAAAGATACTAACATGTTGGGTGAACAAATTACAGCTGGGGCAATTGACGAATAGTGAGCGCATGACAATGCATATACATGACATGTTGACTACTATGATATTTAATTGGGCATTACGACATAATACATAGATCGTTATCCAACAGCATCTATGACTAATAATCCACCGCCGGGTTGTCATCCGAGTTCCCCATTGGTATTAAGTTGCAAGCAACGGATAATTACATTAAGTAAAGTGCGTAATGTAAACAAACACATATGTCCGTGGACATAGCATCGTTAGGTTATCCCTAGTGGCAACAGCACATCCACAACCTTAGAACTTTCTGTCACTGTCCCAGGTTAAACGGAGACATGAACCCACTATCTAGCATAAATACTCTCTCTTGGAGTTACAAGCATCTACTTGGCCAAAGCATCTACGAGTAACGGAAAGCATGCAAGATCTTAAATAACATATAAGATAGATTGATAATCAACTTGGCATAATATTTAATATTCATCGGATCCCAGCAAACACAACATGTAGCATTACAATAATATGATCTTGATCATGTAGGGCAGCTCACAAGATCTAAACATGATGGCACAAAGTGGAGAGACAACCATCTAGCTACTGCTATGGACCCGTAGTCCAAGGATGAACTACTCACGCATCACTCCGGAGGCAGGCATGGCGATGTAGAAGCCTCCGGTGACGATTCCCCTCTCCGGCAGGGTGCCGGGAAGAGGTTCTGAACCCTCCCGAGCTAGGGTTGACGACGGCGGCGTCTCTGGAACTTTTCGTGGATATTTGCTCAGGCACTTAGGGTTTTCGCGTCGGGGGAATAAGTAGGCGAAAGGGCGGCGGTTGGAGAGGCCCGTGGGGCCCACACCACCCCAGGGTGCGGCAGAGGGGGCCCCGCGCCCTGGCCACGTGTGGGGCCCACGTGGCTCCTCTCCGTCGCCTCTTTGGTCCGTCAGATGAGTTCTGATAAAATAGGGACTCCCGTGTAGTTTCGTCCAATTCCGAGAATATTTCCAGACTAGCTTTTCTGGAATACAAAAACAGCAGAAAACAGGAACTGACACTTCGGCATCTTGTTAATAGGTTAGTCCCAAAAAATGTATAAAAGTGATATAAAGTAGATGCAAAACATGTAGCAATTGGTATAAAACAAACATGGAACATCAAAAATTATAGATACGTTTGAGACGTATCAGAGAGCGCACTTGAGCCAATATACTTTCTCCTTAAGAGAGTCTGCCAAACCCCTTCTTCGGTAAGAAGCTTAAACAACCATTTACCAAGAAGGGAAGTATTCTTAACTGCAAGGTCATGAATCCCCAGTCCACCATGGTCTTTAGGGCGGCAGACTACATCTCATTTTGCCAGTTTGTACTTCTTTTTCTCACTATCCCCTTGCCAAAAGAATCTTGATCGAAAGTAATCCAAGCGATGCAAGACTCCCTTAGGTAATTGGAAGAAGTAAATCATATACAGTACCATGTTACTTAGTACGGAGTTTATGAGAACCAACCTACCACCCAGGGATAGCAATTTTCCTTTCCAACTACTCAATCTTTTTTGTAACATTTCCTCGACATGCTTCCATTGAGCAATCGTAAGCCTCTTGAAATGAATCGGAATGCCTAGATAGCTTATTGGAAACTGACCTTGCCTCCAGCCAAATAACTCAGCATACTGGGTGGCATGGTCCTGGGCATCGCCAAAACAGAACAATTCACTTTTATAGAAGTTGATCTTTAGACCGGAAAGTTGGTGAACGCTGATAATATTAATTTCAGGTTTCTGGCTTTCTCCATGTCATGTTCTATAAAAAGAATTGTATCGTCAGCATATTGAAGAATAGATAACCCGCCATCCACTAGATGCGGAACTACCCCTTCAATTTGCCCATCCAATTTAGCTCGCTCGATGATTATGGCTAACATATCAGCAACTATATTAAATAATATAGGTGATAATGGACCGCCTTGCCGTAACCCTTTTTTCGTTTGGAAGTACCGACCAACGTCATCATTGACTTTGATGACAACACTTCCTCCGGAAACAAAGTTATGGATCATCGCACGCCACTCATCAGAAAACCCTTTCATTCTGAGTGTTTGCTGGAGGAAAGACCACTTAACTTTATCATACGCCTTTTCGAAATCAATTTTTAGAATTACCCCATTCATTTTTTTCTGATGCAACTCGTGGACAGTTTCATGCAAAACCACAACCCCATCAAGGATATTGCGACCTTGCATAAAAGCCGTCTGAGTTGGGCGCACAACGTGATCAGCCACCGAATTCAGCCTAATAGTAGCGGTTTTGGTGAAGATTTTGAAGGTAACGTTAAGAAGACAGATAGACCTGTATTGCTGGATCTTTTATGCTTCGTTAACCTTTGGTAAAAAAATTATTTCCCCAAAATTTTGGCGAAATAGCTCAGGTTGTACAGCATGCAACGCATGGAATAACTCAAGCAGGTTCGTCTTGATTATCTCCCAGAAGTTCTGATAGAACTCAGCTGGGAAACCATCTGGACCTAGTGCTTTGTTGTGTTCCATTTGGAAGACCGCCCTTTTAACCTCCTCCTCAGAATACTGAGCTGAAAGGTGGGCGTTCTCCTCCTCGGTAACTTGCGGGATGTCATCTGTTCGTGATTCATCCAACGATAAATCACTCTCCTCAGGTTCACCGAACATATTTTTATAGTATTTGGTTATATACGATTTGAGTTTCTCATGAGCTTCAATCGTATCCTCATCGTGATTGAGAGAATGAATGAGTTTCTTTCGATGCCTACCATTGGCCAGACTATGAAAGTATCTCGTATTCGAATCTCCCTTCAAAATGAATTGGGCTTTTGATCGTTGATACCATTTGAGCTCCTCCTCTCGAAGGATGCCAGCCATTTCCGCATTTGACTGATTTTTTAATTCAATCAATTCAAACCACTGACCGGCCTCTCCCATATTTTCTTAACCATATCACAGCCTCCCGATGTAACCAACCCAATTCAAACTTGAACTGGACGTTTACAAATCGGTCTAGGTGTCCCAGTGGTTAATAATATGGGGGCGTGATCTGACAATGCTTCAATACGCTCAAGTGCCCGTACTGAGACCATTTAAAATTTAGATTCCCAATCTGAGTCTATGAGTACACGGTCCAACTTTTCGTATGTCGGCTCTGGGAGGCTATTTGCCCAAGTGAACTGCCTCCCAATCATAGTAACCTCACGTAAGTCAAAACTGTCAATGACAACACTGAATAATAGAGGCCACTTGTTGTCAAATCTACCCCTACTCTTCTCATGCGCGAACCTCAGCAAATTAAAATCAATTATAGGATATGGATTATCTTTTGCAAGGTTCACCAATTCGCGGAGAAAAGCAGGTTTATTTTCATCCTAGGCAACCCCATAGACAGTGACTAGACTCCATGTGAAATTGTCTGCTTTGTTGCGGATGTGAAACTTTATATGAAAGTCACCAACCGAACTAGCCAACACATCCATGGTTTCTTTTCGTACACCTAGTAATAAGCCCCCGGATCTACCACGTGGCGGACGAGAAATCCATGTGAAATCTACACCACCAGATAGGCGATTAAGTAGATTCGTAGAGAAATCACGTTTGCCAGTTTTCAAAATGTCCACAAAATCCAATCTATGATCCCTAATAGAATCAGCAATACGTACGTGTTTAGCCAAGTCCTGAAGACCTCTGCTATTTGCGAACATGCCATTCATTGGGAAACAATTGGAGATGCGGAAAATTTTGCCTTTTTACGTGGCGTTTTCTTATCTTTTTTAGAGGAGTTTGCTTTAGATTTACGGTATGACGCTTTCAGGTCATAAAATGAGCTGTGCATCGCCTCATCCAAGCCACCCTCTGTTACGTCCCCAACTAGATTGGAGAGGAGCTGGACATCAATTGTGTCATGTAGCTCCTCCTCATCCGGGTGTGAAGTATACGACTTACACGAGACTTTTGGATTGACCGTTAACCGATCGTATTCCAATTGTCTCAGCGCATTAGTCGAAAACGAGATTTTTTATCATTATTTCCCGAAGAAACTCCTACACTATTGAATTTAGCTGAAATGCTTGAATTAGTAAATGCAAGAAAGGACTTTGGGGATTTTTCCATACCAACGGTGTCGAGGTTCTGTTCAGCTTTGCGGCGCATAGCCTTCGCCAAGGAATCCTCGTTAGTGCTTGGAGTTGCATTTGGAGCCACAGCATGTCGTCCGCTCCTCCTCAATGGCGTCGACACCGGGGAGGACAAAGGTGTAGTAGAATCCATCCCCGATGGCAACGACCCCAGCTGCACGCCCGGAGCTGTGGGAGTCGAAGGCGTGACCTCCTGCAGTACCTCGTCGCTCCTCTGCTGCACCAGCGTCTCGGCCACGCACAGCGAACCGTCAGCAGCGTAAGCCACCAGTGGCCCAGCTACCGGCCCGCCCGGAAGCCCAGCGACGGCACGGGCCTCCACCACGCCCATGTCCTTATCTGCCACCGTAGGCGGCAGCGAACTGTCGACAGCGAGCAGCCCAACAAGCGAAGCCGGCCCGCTGGCGACCATGGGCCGCGGCGAATCAGCCACCTGCAGGATAGCCGCGCCATCAGCCATGGCCGGCGCCCCATGTGCTGCACCAGGCGGCAGATAGGCGCGCTCCTCCATGGGTCTCAATGAATCCGGCCCTTGCAGCGCAGATTTGAGCTGCACCGTACTGTGAGCAGCATCTAGATTTATTGTAAAACTTATTTTCTTAGGATACTCATTTGATATTATAAATGTTGATATTTTATTAAAGGTTGATCAAACTTAAATCAGTTTGGCTTAAGATAAAACATGCAAACCTTGTAAACTCAAAAGAAGTGAGTAGTAAAATAAATAACACTCTTTGTCCGGGAAAAAGTGACGATGCATGCCGCCGTTCGCCAATGGAACCAACCACACCCACACCCCGACACTCATATGATGTGGCCCATGTCACATTTGCGTTCATCAGTTAAGAATTCGATTGGTAGCTATCATTTAAGGCCGGTATCATGAAATTCAATTCAGATTGTATGCCCAACATGTTTAGCTGTCACCGAATTGGAAACGTCATTTCAACTGAAATTACATCAAATGACTTGGTGTATTAAGTCTATTCCCATCACTAACCATGTCATTTCATTTCTACCAAATGAAATAAAATGATGTCAGTGTTATTTCAACTATGAACGGGAGCTAGCAATCCGGACCGTATTGAAAAGGTTCCTGAGACACAGCATGGAGGAGTCAAAATATTCAGAAGCGAGGTCCAAGAATGAAGAAGGGGTAGAATTACTGAATGAATACGAGCTGTGGCTAATACCCGAGGCATAAAAGACGCATTTTCTCCAAACGTCAGACATCCGCCGCCTATACCTACCGTTTAGGTGGCACCAGCGAGATCCAGCTAAGGTAAAGAATTTTGTGTCGCGGCTGCTCCACTCCGCTGCGGTCTTTTGAACTGAACTTCGTTGGCTTCCCGCGCGCGAAATGAATGGGCGCTGTGTCGTGGGTCAGTTTTGGGGCGGGGGGGGGGGGGGGGGGTGTGCAGAGAGAGACCAGAAGAATGATTCATTTGGATCGATGAGCCATTCCGCGAATCTTGGGCTACTCTCGGACGAATTTTCAACGTTCTTGGGGAGCCTGTTGACAATTTGGTTCCTGTAGATAGTAGTGCGACGTTCCCTATTCATAGATCTATACCTGCCTTTATCGAGTCAGATACGAAATTATCCATCTTTGAAACAGGTATTAAGGTTGTCGATCTTTTAGCTCAGCAGTCGAGTAGTAACTCGTAAATTTTGAGACGCTTCGGATTCACGATTATTCACCCAAAGCTGCACATAGATATCCCGTGGGGCCGCTGAAAATTGTAAATAAGACCTGCAGGTCATGTGAAATTGATTCCCAAGAAAAAGGATGCTGCCAGCTACATTTTTTTGACTTGAAAGACCCCCAAATGGAATCCCAATTTCATTGAAATTGGACAGAGCATCCCAAAGCTGGGTTCATTACACAACCTAACGCAAAACATGGTCGACGTGGGACAACCACCCGCCGCCTACCAAAAGAACCAAAGCTACCAACACCATAGCGCTAAAAGAACTTCAGAACATCTAGTACAAACTTTAGAATTCTCGCCCCTCTATTACATAGTCTTCAAGAGAACTGCCGACAAAGGCTAAAACACTAGCTAGTGAGAGTTGCAACTGCAGGAGCCTTCTGAAGTGCCTTGATCACAATCCAATTCTGCGCGAAATCGGATCCCATCCATGACTCTTCCCAAAGATCTCCTTTGCCACTTTTACGATGAGGTCAACTCCCTGCCGCAGTATGCCTTGAAGCCTTTTTTTCTGAAGTTTCGCCCACACATGCAGAAAATTGCACATGAATAAAATCACATTAGTAGGCTCTTTCGGTCTGCATTGAAAGCAGGATTTGTTCCTTGTCTTCCAAACAGACCAAAACACAGCTAATGCACCTATCATAACCGCAATTCTATATCTACCACCAAAACCAGTCAACCATCTATCATAAAGATCCGAGAAACTATCAGGAGCTTGCCCAGCCCTTGGAGCTATACTCACCACCGTCCAAATGTACCTAGCAAGCGGGCAGGAGAAGAACAAATGCTCCGTAGTTTCGTGATTATCACAAAACTCACATCGTTCTACATTCTTCCACCTTCTTTTCTTCAAATTTTCTTTGGTCAGAATTTTGTCTCTGATCAGAAGCCAACAAAAAACTTTAATTCTCAGAGGGAGTCTGAGATTCCACAATTTTCTATAAGGAAACGACACTCTTTTTGCAATAAGAAAAGAGTACAAAGACTTTACAGAAAAAACCCCAGACTTAGTCAACAACCAACTCACCCTATCCGGCGAATCAGTTAACCTCACATGTGCACAAGTATCCACAAGCCTACACCATAACACTTTGGTCTCCTCACGGAAAAACCTTCTAAATTTTAAGCAATCAAAATTGATCCCAATTACCTTATTAACAGTAACATTATGTGTATAGCAAATGTTATAAAGCCTAGTGAAACTTTGACACAGAGGTTTCTCACCAACCCATGTTTCTTCCTAGAACCGGGTCTTCCTCCCATCTCCAATGATTCTTTTACAACAACTATAAAAGGTCTCCCTGACCTCCAATAAACCAGACCAGAATTGAGAATGTAAATAACTAGGTTTACATTGAGTAAAAGTACATTTCTTAAGATACTTCGCAGTGACCAATTGCTGCCAAAGCCCATCTTCATTTTCTAGGCGCCAAATCCACTTACAAATTAAGCTAATATTCTTAAGGTGCAGGTTTGTCACCCCAAGCCCACCCTGATCTCTAGGTTGACAAACCATCTTCCAATTGGCCAGATGGTATTTCTTAACATTCTCCTTTTCTTGCCAAAGCATCCTAGCTCTGAAGAATTCACATCTCTTAATCACACCTTTCGGCATGATAAACATAGTCAACATATAACTAGGTACATTACTTATGGAGGAATCTATAATAACTAGTCTAGATCCTATAGAAGCTAAATTCTCTTTCCAACAGGCATTCTTTTTCTCCACCTTCTTCTCTGTTTCCTTCCAGTCACTATTGCACAACTTTTTGTAATGCATTGGGACCCCCAGATATTTAAATGGGAAGTCTCCTTGTTTGCAAGTAAAGATATAGGAGTACTCATCCTTTTCTCCAAAGCTTTACCAAAGAAAGACACCTCGCTCTTATTAAAGTTAATTTTTAACCCCGTCAACTGTTCAAAAATACACAGGATAAATTTAAGATTGCGAGCACTTTCCAGGTCATCTTCAAACATAAAAATAGTATCGTCCGGGATAATGGCTATCCCATCATCCAGCTACATCGTCACTGGGGCAACATGATTATCTCATAAGTTATGGTTGGTTTTTCTTTTGGAAGGAGATTAGCTTGCATTCATGGTTTGGTGCCGTCTAGGACGCTGTACTTGGACAATAATGACATCGTCTAGCCGTTTAGGCTTCTGATCTTGGGTGCCTTTTAGCTTATATCTTATCCAGAACATTATCATGCAACCAGTATTGGTCACTCGATGATGTGCATATATCTCGCACGCACCCTCGCTCAAGGGATAAGGTTGTTTGAGCAAAAGAGATACTGCCTCCCTGCATGCGCACAAGCATTAATTTTGCCCTCGCCGGCGCTGATGTACTAACATGACTCCACATTGGTTAGATACTTCTCTGTCTTTTATATTTGTGAATTGTTTAATCTCCCTCTTTCAATTTTGTTTAATCTCAATTTTGCTTTTTTTTTGTCAATCTCAGTTTTGTCGAACTGTATTGTTCTGATCTTACTGTACAATCTGATATTATGCCAAAAAAAAGTGATGATACTGTTGGTTAGACAAACGGTAAAAGAAAAGAAAAAGAGACAAAATTTGGTAACTCATAATTTATTGAAATGCCAAATCCTACGTCATATTGAGGAGGACTCACGCGTCACTCTTAACAAAGAACATATGTAATTTTCGACGAGTGTTAAATGTATTCTTAATGTCAAATTTTCCATCATTAATAATATATATTTTAGATCTATAATATTACTTGCAGATATCCTAAGTATATCTATTTAATTCTCTTGCTATTTTGTTCGTTTGTGTAAAATTGTGGTCCTTTCATAGTGTAAATGTTTGGATATCTATACCTACTAATAAAATCAGTAAGGCTTCTTACCGTCCGACCTTGAAAAGACGATTTTGCCCTCGCAAAACAACGGAATTACAGCCACTGCCACCGCTTAAGTGAATACCGTTTCGTAAGTTCATTTTGCAAAAGAAACCCTGACAAACTTGGAAACTAACCCACAGTCCACATGGCAGACGTCCTACTGCCATATTCGCGATTTACCGAAAACCCATGGACCTTTGTACAAAAACGCCATCGAAGAGGTACGGGAGAATCTGGAGCGTCCGTTTAAGTTGCAACAGACAGCCGAGATTAATCTGCTTTCTAAATTTTGTTTAAATAAACATAGAACACACTAAACTTTGTAAATTCATAACTTTCAACCCACAACTCCAAATTTAACAAACTTTACATTAATGCAAAGCTCTGACCATGTAGTTTAATTTGACATCATTACTTTTCCTTTTTTGCATCTGTTTTAGTTGATCAACATACAGAGATGCATTTCGGCCATATAATTCAACACTTGAGTTCTAAAAATGTTTTCAAAATGAATCCTTTTGTTAAATGTCAAGAAATACATCCAGGGGAACCAAAGTTATAAATTTGGAAAATAATTTAATGACCCAATTAAGCCACTACCATTTTCTTCCCTTTTTAAAACGCTTCACAAATAATTCGTTACGGAATTTAAATCCAAACTGAAACTCTGGTTTTTCCTCCCGTAGCGAAGCACAAGCACTTTGCTAGTATCAACACGTATCCCTAAATAATACTCTCTATGTTCCTTCTTATAAGGTGTATTAGTTAAAAAAAATCAGATGTAACTATATCTGACCAAGTTTTAGAAAATATTACTAGCATTCATAATACCAAATCAATATCGTTAGGTTTATTTTGAAATAAATATTCTTACATTAATTTCTGGTATTTTAGTTGCTGATAGTTTTTCCCAAATCTTAATCAAAGATTATTAAGTTTGACTTTTCAGAAAACTAGCACACCTTATAAGAAGGGACGAAGGGAGTATATGTTTTATGAAGATGGCATGTGGGTGGCACAGAAGTAACAATTTTCGTCGAATTATGTCTCAATTTGTGACCTACATAAAAAAATTGAAGACCAAGAATAATTTTTGGCACCAACTTAAAGCCACATTTTTGTATATCCCAAAATACAACATATTTTTCACCAAGATTTTGTATGTTCATAGAAATCGTCATAACATATGTCTACAACAAACATTTCTTTTTTGAGAAATTTAATATAAAGAGCTCGCTATAGCTTGGGATTCATATGTTCGCTCCCTGCATATGTCAAATAAATTTAGCTTAATTAGAAAGATACCCCGCGCGTTGCAGCGGGAACTTTTAAAAAAAATGTAATATAAACGAAAGGACATATGACACATGCAACGAGAAAATTTCTTCGAAATATTCAGGAATCGATTGGGCACCATAATCGAGAGTCTAGATTTAATCAATGTAGAATCTTTGTATACTTAACAACTAAAATTGATGATGTATTGTATGGATAAAATAATTTATATTTTTCTTTTGCACCCTCGCAAGGCTGATTTTTCTTTTCTGTTGCAACGCACGACCATGTTTGAAGAATATATTCATTTTTTTTGCATGAGTATAATTTTTTATACTTCTGGTTAACCATGTTGCAAACAAAGATTGGGTGTTAAGTGGTCATTTTGTTTCTTTGGAGAGGATTGTAGTATAGTGGAAGAAGCAAATGAACAAAATCTGAAGTAAAATTGCACAACATCTAAAATGATATAAAAAAGGAACCAAAGTTAAACCTAAGATGCTTGGGTGGCATTCATTATATACTGTTTTTTGGGGTTTATATTGGCAATGTGATTTATTTTAAACCCGTTGCAACGCACGGACACTTTGCTAGTATATCTATTCTATACCTCTATATCTATACTTACTATTAAAAGAGCAAACATGTGTTGAGGTGTGTTGATACATTAAATCTAAACCGTTCAATTTGATCAACGATCCAGATCGCTCTAATATTTGACAAGTCAACACACCTTTTTATTTTCATGGGAATTACATATGGATTGCCACCGGCAAAAAAATCGCAGGCGCCGCCACCAACACGGACACCCTTCGGTGTGTCATCGCCGCGTCCGTGGAGCGCGAGTCCGGCGCACCCTTCAGCGCGTCGTCACCGCGTCCGTGGAGCACGAGTCTGGCGCCGGGTGGAACAGGAGGGCGTTGTTGTCGGGAGCGGCGGCGTTAGGCGAGGGGGCGCTGAAGAAGGTGGCCAAGACGGCGGACGAGGTGGCGGCGGAGATCGCGACGTAAGAGTCTCTGCCGATCACCAAGTTTGTGGGTGTGATCGGCGCGGTGCCCAAGGAGGGGCGCGCCACCCATGACTCGCTGTACCGCGCCGTCGACTCTACCGGAAGGCGCACCTGGCGTTGGATGAGATCGAGCGGGAGAAGGTGTGCAGCGTCATGGACACCCTCAACCTCTCCTACACGGCGCGCCTCCACGCCTCCAAGAACAAGTCCCGCTGCAGGCCGTGCTGAGCGTGCTCTACTACGACCAGCTGAAGCTCCACAGCGCCGGCGCAGGTGACGATGAGGAGGCGTGGTCGTAGGCCGGGTCGGCGCACATGCAGGCCAAGGCGGACGCTGCGCTGGCACGGGAGAACGAGGCGCTGCTAGTTGACATGTACGTGCAATGCACGTCTTCACAATTAAAAGGACTATTTACAAGTAAGAAAGACCTTACCATTATTTACGTGGATTATTTCTTTTACAATTTTGCAATCGGAAGCTTCCGTCGTGTGATTAGATAAGTTTTTTTTCTGACTGGTATCGCCACAAAGTCATGATTCAAAAAGAATATTCTAAAAAAAACCTTCTTGACTTGAAAGAAACTGAAAAACCTTTTGGTTATTCTTTCTGTTAGATTGACTGGGTTAATATAGACAGCACGGTTAATATAGAAGGGACACGTGCGTCTGCCTGTTCCGGTTAATTTGCATTAAAAGGGATAGTTCAGTGTACTAAAAATTATGATACCAGCACTGCAGCTCCTCTCATAAACGAACAATTTATATTATTCTGGTTACCGTGAGTCAATCTGCATTCCAAAAAAATATCAATACAGGAGACAGGAAAATAGAGAAGCCTTTAGATAACAACAAAAGGGAAAAGGAGAAGACATAACTTGAAAAAATACCATCATCATCTTAAACAATAAGTTCTGGAATTATCTTATAGGACCAAATTGATCCAATCCAGTGGTTCAGTTGGGTGGAGCTTCCTGTCTCTTGAGTATTTTTACGAATCTTATCTGCGGTAAAATTAAACATCTGTGCAAGAAGTCATAACACGTGCATCATACAACCATTAGACAGCTTGAATAAAAAATTCTAGTTTTAGCAACATGAAACAATATGAAAAAAGAGACTACACAGCATGATTCGTAAGCATTTATGATAGGACTGAATTAGCACATCCCTGTTCTTGTTGACCTCGTGGAGGGCCAAGAGAGTGCGATGTAGGGAGCTGCACAGATTGGAGCTTGTTAGTGTAGACTAGTCATCTGAGCGCGGCAAATGCCGCGCCCGTGCTTTTAAATTGTAATTTAAAAATGGTGATGTTATAAAATTGTCTAATCCTAGAAATCATTGAAACTGGGAGAAAAATTCGTTTTAAAAATAGTCGGACTGTGGAGATTGCTAAAATTTGAAAATAGCTGTAATTCAAAAAGAGGTCACGTTTTAAAAACATTTAGATTTTAAAAATTGGTTAAGGTGGAACTGTAGTAAGGTATGCATTCTTTTGTCGTTCATAGAATGATCGGATCTGAAAGAATGTTGGAATTCTTGGAGATTTGAAATTTGAAATTTGGATCGAAACGGCGTCGCGATCGTGTGGTTAGAAGGTAAAATACCGCGGAGTAAAATATTCAAATTTGGAAATACCCGCACTCAAAAATTGTTTACATTATAAAATTGTTGGAATTCAATAAAAATGTGTATTGTTGAAATCCAAAAAAATGTGTATGTTCAGAAGCTGTTCAAATTTGTAAAACGGTCAAATTAGGGAGCTGTTAATATTTTAATTATTTTAACGCTTATTAAATGCTTAGACTTTGTGGTCATGTTGACATATTTTTCATATTTGTGAATACCGCGGCGCTAAAAATTAAGATTTGTTAGTGCCTACATTAAAATCTGTTTATATTTGAGTATACTGAAATTCGAAAGTGGGCTACACTTAAAAGTTGTTTAAATTCTAGTGCGAATACCATGGTGTAAAAAATTCAAATTTTGAAATGTCGACGCTAAAACTTGTTTAGATTTAATTTCGGAGAAAAGGGTTGCACTTAAAAATTGTTTAACTTCTGAAATTGCTAAAATCGGGAAGGAGTTCATATTTGAATTTGGTTAACTCGTTTATTGAATGCCCATATTTGAAAGGCATTTCAAATATCGAAACACTTAAATTTGAATTTTGATCATACGATGTTAATAGTCAGCGTTCATTAGTGCGTTCATGTTGATATCTTTCTTACATTTGTAAATACCGTGGTGCAAAGAAACTAAAATTTGGAAATGTCTACATGTTGAAATTGTGCAAGTTTAAAAATTAATGAAGCTGTATTAGGAAATATGTAAAAGTTTTTAAAAAAGAAAAGTAGAATAGAAAGAGGAGAAAAAAGGGAAAAATGGGCCGAGAAGGCCACAGAGCGGCCAGCCCGGCCTAGCAACCCAGGCTAGGCCCAGCGGGGCGGCCCCGCGGAGCGTCACGCCGACCTCACCGGCGGCGGATCCGCCGTGGCGGCGTGGAGGTCGCCGGAGCCGCGCGGCGATGACCCAGGACGGGCGGGCGCGTTCCTCCGATGCGCCTAGACACAGGGTGCCCCGGAGCGGCGACGCCACCACTTCTTGGTCGCTGGAGCGGTGTCCGCGGTGCTCGCACGCGGCGGAGGTAGCCGTGGGCGGCGGCGGCGATCCCAGCGAGCTCGCGGCGTCCCCGGACGCGGCTGTCGGTGAGGAAGTAGGGGCGGCGATGGCGCATACGGCGGTGGGCGGCGATTCGTGCGGGGAGGAGCGGCACGGCGGTGCGGCGCGGCGGCGCCACCGGCGATCTCCGGATCGCGGGAGAGAGAAGGAGAGCCGGGGGGCTCCGTGACATTTTTGCTGGAAAGTCCTTGCCGTTTATAGAAATTACGTTTAGGTCCTTTGCGGGCGGTTTTTTGCAAAAGTACCGCGCCAAAATTCGTGCGCGCTGTAACCGGCTGACCACCGGTTCCACCGGACGCCAACCGGGTGACGTGGCAATCCGCGATTGGTAGAAAATCACGGATGAACAGTACCGCTCTTTGCGGGGCGACGTGGACGCGCGTGGACCGTACGATCGCACCGATCGGACGGTCGTCGTTCGGGGGTGACGTGGACAACGAAAATCGCTGTCAATCTCATCAACCTTTATATATGGATCTATGGAGTCAGAAGCTATGCACACTTTTAGGCTGTCATCGAGCTAAAACAGGATAGTTAATATTTTGGATTCGACGTTCAGGATGCTATTAGTACCTCATATGCTGTACTGAGCTTATATGGCCCCAGTATGGAGATTAATTTCATTGGCAACGATATACTACTATTAAAAGAGTAAACATGTGTTGAGGTGTGTTGATACATTAAATCTAAACCGTTCAATTTGATCAACGATCCAGATCGCTCTAATATTTGACAAGTCAACACACCTTTTTATTTTCATGGGAATTATATATGGATTGCCACCGGCAAAAAAATCGCAGGCGCCGCCACCAACACGGACACCCTTCGGTGTGTCATCGCCGCGTCCGTGGAGCGCGAGTCCGGCGCACCCTTCAGCGTGTCGTCACTGTGTCCGTGGAGCGCGAGTCTGGCGCCGGGTGGAACAGGAGGGCGTCGTTGTCGGGAGCGGCGGCGTTAGGCGAGGGGGCGCTGAAGAAGGTGGCCAAGACGGCGGACGAGGTGGCGGCGGAGATCGCGACGTAAGAGTCTCTGCCGATCACCAAGTTTGTGGGTGTGACCGGCGCGGTGCCCAAGGAGGGGCGCGCCACCCACGACTCGCTGTACCGCGCCGTCGACTCTACCGGAAGGCGCACCTGGCGCTGGACGAGATCGAGCGGGAGAAGGTGTGCAGCGTCATGGACACCCTCAACCTCTCCTACACGGCGCGCCTCCACGCCTCCCAGAACAAGTCTCGCTGCAGGCCGTGCTGAGCGCGCTCTACTACGACCAGCTGAAGCTCCACAGCGCCGGCGCAGGCGACGATGAGGAGGCGAGGTCGTAGGCCGGGTCGGCGCACATGCAGGCCAAGGCGGACGCTGCGCTGGCATGGGAGAACGAGGCGCTGCGGTCGGAGATGGCCCTGATGCGGGCGCACATGTCGTCCGGCACGCAGCACAGCAAGGGGAGCGAGTCGATGACGGCGGCGACGGCGTTGGCGGCGGGGAAGAAGGCGAGCTTCTTTGGGTCGATGTTGCGCACGCTGTGACGCTGAGCCGGCTGAACCTGTTCAGGCCGGCGGCGGATGGTCCCAGGACACGTCCAGCATCATGACAGAAGGAGCACGCATGTGGCCAGCCCGTACGTACGCCGTCACCCCGCTCGAACGGCCGCCGCCCTAGCCGTACGCGCAAGCCTTTCCGTACACCTGCGACCATTCGTCCGGCCGCCGGTGGCCACCCTTCCCGTCCCTACCCTTAATCGACCCCTGCTAGCTGCTACCGTCTAGCTGCTACCGTCAGCTGCTTATGCACCATGACTGACGGTACCTGCCCTTGCTACTTATCGACTGTATTTCTTAACACGTAGAGAAAATTGCTACGCCAGCTAATTTACTTCAGTATCTTATTAGTGAACTTATTAGTGAACATAAAAGGAGTTAGGAGCATAGTATTGTTATTATATTGCTATTATTGAAAATTAACCCAATTATCTGAAGGGACTAATGTGTTACTGTTGTTAGCTGTGTGCATCACTTCGATGCAGAGTCTGGGCTGAGAGCCTGAGATCCCGTTTCGAAAAAAAATGTGTTACTGCTGTGTGAACCTAACTGATGCCAGGACGTCCAACTACAACATTCAAGCCACTTACCCACAGAGAGAGGAAGGCTTTTGTGTTGAAAGTTTGGACACTCTTTCCGTTAGATGAATGTTCATGTGCAGTTCCTTGTGAGATAAACATCTTTATTTTGATCCCTTCTGAAGTTCTGATTGAATATTAGCCTGCCTGATATCCCCTGCACAACTACATAATAATCTGGTTGTTTTGATGCATTTCCAATTCTATGAAATATGGTTAATTCATATGGCTTATCGCCGAGTGCCTCCCTCGGCAAAGCGTTTGCCGAGATGGATTCCGACCTTCGCCGGGTATTTTGCTCACCCAGCAGCAGCGCCGATTCCAGTAGTGCGGTGAGTCAGTTTTAAAATTTTGCTCATACGGCCAGACCCGGATTAAGAAGAGAGTTGATTCCCCCAACCACTTCTTTGTTCTAGACGACTAACATTGTTTTGGTCGATTAGAAGTGGAGATAGCCAATGACACAAGCATATTGTGCAGATGTGTGTTTCAGGGTTATCTCTTCCATCACTACCGAGTAAGTGGTATGCAACTGCTCAGTTTCCCTTTCTTGGGATGTCCTTTGTAGCTGATAAAGCCATGCCAGTTTTGTATGTTGCTGTAGCCTCAACTAGCTAATTCAGTTTGAAGTAAATATTTCTTTATCCTTTCAATTAATGTTATTCCGATGTTTAGTTCTCTTTTGTATTGTTACTAGTAATCATGTACGTGCAATGCACGTGTTGACTAAAAATAATCTTAGGTATATGTTTCATTCTAATATCAGTGTGCACAAATAACATACCTTAGAAAGCAAACGACCCGACCCTCTCCCGTTCCCCACCTGAACAGTGCTCGGGAGGCGATTTTTGGGCGACCTCGTGCGCGCCAGCTCGCCGGCGGCGGTCCGGCCGATTCCTCGCCCTCCGCGGCCGCTCAGGCGGCGGGAGGACGGGGGATCGACGGATCCCGCCGTGTACATAGCCTAGGTGTGCGTGGGTGCTTGCCGGCGGCGCTCTGGAGTTGGAGGCGTGGCCGGAGAGGCGTGTGGCGGCGGTGGTTCCCTCCTCTGTTTCTTGCTTCTCCGGTGGAGGGCTCGGGCAGATCTGCCGTCGTGGGTGCGTCCGCTGCTCTCCGGAGCCGTGGCGTACTCTCCTCCGAGTTGGTGGCCATGGTGGTGGCGCCTGCTCTAGATCTAGGGTTTCGGCGTGTGCTTTTGCTTAATCTTGCTGGGAGGTTGCAGGTGCAGCGCTTCTCTTCGTCGGTGTTCCTGGAGGGCTTGCGGAAGAAGGTTGAAGCCTTCGTCTTCGTCTCCGGTGCGAGGCGGCGACGGTGGTTTGGTGGAGGATCAGCGCCGATGCTCGTTCAGCGGCGAGATTCCGGCGCCTGCGTCGGATGGATCATGCGGCTCTCTCAACAAGGTTGGCTGTTCTTCTTCCTTAGGTGTGTGGTGTGCGTGGTGGTGCCAGGTTTGCCGTCTGTGGCGAGGCCTGCGGTTGCGTTTGTGCGTGCGTTGTGCTCTGTTCTTGCTTGATCTTGTACGCAACTCCCTTTCAAAAAAAAAAAAAAAAAATAACATACCTTGATGAACAACAAATATCTCAAGCTGATTGGTTGCTTCACATTTATTGCCAACTTATTTCACTCTAACCTCAGCTAAATGAGGATTGTTAACACCTTCTACAGCTAAGAAAAAATTAGGCCATAGACCTAACTGAAAAGCTTGAGAGATCCACTAAATATTAGCGCGCTCACCGCAGCATTTGTTGTTATTTACCTTGGTTTTGGCTGTTAGTAATTTCCTGGTCTGGAGTGTGTAACTGACGGCAGATGGATGCCCGGGCTGCATCGCCTTGACAATTAGGAGCACTTGTGGTATGCGCGAGCTATTCAAGTTCTTTCCGTAATTGCTCACAGTTGATCACCAATCAACATTGTCGAACGCGATGCATGTTGTCAGATCTGGACTCCCAGTTTGGTTGGACTATACGTGCATGCGTGTAGCATCAGGACTGATTTGCTTCTTTCTTGTACGTGCAGCATAAGGAGTGTTTTGTTTAGGTTCAGCACACTGAGTGATTCCCGGGGAGGCGCGTGGACATCTGCGGCGGGGGCGGCTCGGATGGCCTCGCTGGTAGAGTGGGAGGTGCGCTCTCGCGGCGACGCAGGAGGATGTGCTGACCGGCCGATGTAGGCAAAACTGGCGACTGATGTCCGGCGCGCCACATCCTGGCTTTTGGGGCGGTTGGTGGTGGCCGTGACCATGCCTGGCGCGACTGTAGCCGGTAGCCCGTGCATGAGCTTTGGAAGTCGTCTTGTTCTATGCTTGTGCTAATCCTCACTCTAGCCGGCCATGACGGATTTGATCCTTGGACACGATGGTGCGCGGCGACCAGAGGTCGGCTACAACAAGAGAAGAGGTGGAGGCGGCTGACAAACAGACGACGAAGCGAGCCCCGTTCAAGTAACGGACTCATGCAGTAGGGGCAGGACACCTGATTGGCTGACGCTTGCCTTTATTTATTTTTCCTTCTCTCCAAGTCTCCATGTATACGACTCGGATCAAATGTTAGCTTGCGATTCCTTTGCATCGTTGATCGTAAAATAAGCGGACAAGATTTAAAGTGTTTGCTACTCGACATCTAGACAATCTGGATCGTCGATTGAAAATTGAACGGACAAGATTAAAAGTATCCCAACATGTTTACTCTTTTAATAGTAGTATAGATTTATAGATCAACTGTTCTGAAAATTTTAAGAATTTTATCACATCTCTCTCCCAGTTATTTTATTAGTCTATTTCACTTTATTTTCAGAAAAGCCCACCTCATGCATGCAATGAGTGACACATGAACTGAAGGAGCAGTTCTGTGCAGCGATGTGGCTCGGGCCTGGCATCGCCACAGGCGAGAAGGACAAACTCCTCTCACAATGCCAATTTTTTTTTTAGTTCAAGCTAATTCTATTGTATCAACTGACTGGGATGATGATATCAGTTTGGTTGCATGAAGTACTCACCCGAGCATTAGCAAGTAAGTTTTGGGGAAATGAATATCTTATTCAACCCCTTTATAGCGTACAACTTAAGTTGATTCAAACTTTAGATATGAACTTCACTATAGGAAGCAGACACTACGCCGACGGCCTTTTGCCCTGTATGTGTGCATTAGCCAATACGTGTGTTGCACGTGCAACATTACTAGTCTATACTTCTATTAAAAGAGCAAACATGTTGGGATACTTTAAATCTTGTCCGTTCAATTTTTAATCAACGATCCAGATTGTCCCGATGTCGAGCAGCAAACACTTTAAATCTTGTCCGTTTAATTTTCAATCAACGATCCAGATTGTCTCAATGTCGAGCAGCTTGACCAGTCCATCCGTTAAGTTCGATCCATCCTTTAAGTTCGATCCGTACGGAAACAGGAAAGAAAAAAACCTGACCGAGCACGTACGCGCGCGCGTGCTGAGATAGGATCGATCCCCTGTACGTGCGGTTCCATGTTGCTTATGTCTTCTTCTTGGCCTTTCTGAACGCACGCACATAGGCATATCTCGATGGTTTTTGGCCTGTTCATTATTTATTCCAGTCCAACGCGACTGATTCTAATTTTTTTCTGGCCATGGTCAAGCGTATGAAGTAGGGCTCCCGGCAGGTTCAAAGATGGGGCGAGATGGTAGGATAGGAAGATGCTGAAAAAATACTACTACCACATCGACTTGGCGATCCCTCGACGGCGGCAACTACCGACATGATCCCTGTCAGCCACGCACGGCGGCGTCGGCAGCAGCACCACGATGCCCGCCCCTGCCTCCAGCCCCCTCGCCACGCCGCCACAGCATCGCGTGCTCACCCTGGCGCTCCGGTGAGTATCGAACCACCCGGCATTGTTTGTGTGCCACGCCGCCACGGCCATCTCATTGCGGCTCACCTTGGCGCACGTCGCCGTGTTGTCGGGCGTGCTGATCGTCCAGGCTCGCTCGCGCACACCTTCCACTACCAGGCTCGCTCGCTCGCGGTCGGGCTTGTCCTGTTACTGATCAATTCTTTCCTAATGCATCGATGGTAAAGTGAACATGCCGACGTCTTGCTCTTTCAACGTGGCCACCAACATGGAGCCGCTACTAGACTTCCACTACCAGCTGGAATCAAAGTTACTAACCATGCGTACCTGTTCTTTCGCCCACAAGGTATTGCCGTACGTGCTGCTTGAGCCCATACCACAAATCATCTGTACAAATTTTGCCTAGCAATTCAGCTGTACAAGTTATGGGGATGATCAGGTTGACTTCGGAAAGAGAGGAGTGCTTTTGTATTTCCAGGTCAAGGGATGTTGAATCGCTTTTTAGATTGTGATTAATTTTTGAATATTGTTTGATATAAGGACAATAGTCAGAGAATCTCCAAATTGATGTTTGCTCTTATATTTCCTGTGGGCACCGGAGACTGTAAGTATACGGCCGAGGCATCAAGCAGCAGATGGACGACCGACCAACAACTTTTAGTTCATCTCGAGCAATGTCTGTGGAGCCATCACCGGCGCCATGACACTGTTAATTTGTGGCGCCGCCGATGCTGCCATCGCGCTGTTGGACTCTGAAGCTCCTCCTTCCATTCCCGTGGGTAGCTTCGGGGAGCGCCACATGAATCCCGTTGGGTCGAGAGCATATTCCGCGACAACAAAGACAAGGACAACGCCAACTTCATGTCCACTGCCTACTCAGTGTGCTCTTCCTCTTCCCCTCTACATGCAGACGATGATGCCCGTGTCGGTGTCGCCACTGAAGGTCGTGCTGAATGATACGTGTGTGACATTGAGGATATGACATAATTTTTACCGAGAAGTCGCCCAATGAGAATGTCTTTATCGCCGTGCACCAGTTCTATTGTCTTCTGTCTCAGCTTTGTGTGCTCCATGATGCTTGCATAAGAATGGATCTCTTTGCAATATAAAATCTAGGATCGATGCAAAAGCGTAAAAAAAGTTATGCACATAGACCCTGATATATATGGTATTTTTCATCCTTTAGTTGTGAAAAACGTGCGTTGCACGTACATGTGAACTAGTCTATACTTACTATTAAAAGAGCAAACTTGTCTTGTTGGGATACTTTAAATCTGAGCCCTTCAATATCCGATCAAACGGTTCATATCGTCCCAATGTTTGACAACCCAACATTATCCGTTTTGGACCGTTTTGCCCTCCCACCAAATCACATAATACTAATAAACTACCACAGTACCGGTTCAGTTATTTTCTTCTCCTCCGCCTGTCTATCCTGCCCAGCGCAGCAGCGAGGAGTGGAGGACTGCACGAGCGCCGAGCAGCACCAGTGACATCCTCTACGACGATATATCGCAATTGTCCCGTATCTTGCCGAGCATGGTTGAGGACAAGGCACCAGTGACATCCTCTATGTCGATATATCGCAATTGTCCCGTATCTTGCCGAGCATGGTTGGGGACAAGCGCCCGCCGGCCACCGCCCCGCGCGAGCCGCCGCCGCCCTGTACGCTGTACTCGCCGTCCACCGCCCTCCCTGTACGCTGCCTGGTCTACCCCTGCCCCACCGTCGAAGGGCGCGCCGGCACCGCACCCTCGCCGGCCGAGCGTCGCGCGGATGCAGGAGACCGGCTCGGAGGATAATAGGAGCTCCGCGACGAGCGGCGGTGGCCTCGCCGGCCACGCGACGCACGGGTGCTGTAGCTGGCTCGGTGTACGCTGCTAAGGCCGGAGTTCTTCCACGGTCGAGCGCAGCTATGCTGTTGGGGCACGCGAACATAGCAGCGAAGCAGATTAGAGATTTTGTTTAAGCAATTTGTGCGACAGAAGTAACAGAGAGAAGAAGAGGAAAGGAGCAGGTCCGCTCTAGGCCCGGGACATACCACCGCCCGACAGCCTGCACTGCGGTCTGCTTAGTGCGTCCGGCGGAGGCCCGTTCCCGGGCGGAAAATCAAGGTTTCTTTTCTTGCGCAGGTGGGGGAGCGTATAGCGGTAGCAAGGGTGCTTCTTCAGTTTGTGTTTGTGGGTTCAGTGCGTGTTCAATGGGTTATGGGTGCACCAGGTATATTCATGTTCAGACTGTTGTGTTTACGTGAGTGCGTGTACTAAAAACATTGGGTTTTATTCTACCTTCTACGGCATGTTTACATTAAGGTTTGCATTGGAGTTTTTTTCTCAACCTAAGTGCCATCTACTTAGGATAACTCAGTTTTGGTCAACATGTTTCGTCAAGTCTGATTGAACTGAACAAATTTATCTCTTGTAAAACCTGCACGATGTTGATTGTTAAGGCTGTGTTGAGTGAAACTTTGAACAATGGCAACAAGTTGAGTGAAAATTGTCTTGTAAGTACCCTATGATGGTACAACTGTGATATAGTACGCTACACCCATCTCACATTACCGTATTAAGAAGATAAAGTGCCTCTGACGTACGCCGAGATCACAAGTACCACAGCGGCCCAGCTTTTCCCACTTAAATTATCAACATTTGATTTGCCAATAGGAAATAATTTGCCATGTTTCATGCATCTATAAAACTGGAGGTATCAACACAGCTAATTGTAAGTATTCTAAAGTACTGGAGGAATCAACGACTTGTATGGTGCATATCACCTTGGCAACAAAGCTGGTCTCATGATTTGGTATGGTCAATGCGAAGTTCAAGTGACACTTTATTATCATTATTAGTGGGTGACTATATATTAAATTCGAACTTTTAGTTTGTTGTTCATCAGACTTTGTTCCCGAAAGTTAGCTAATCAAATATATCGATTTACATGTCAGACAAGATAAATACATCAATTAAATTCATATCAAATGCATGCTATTAATTCATATCTCTACTATATAATATCTCTAACCGACCGTACGTACGTCGCACGTCGTGGTTGTTTTCCACAAAACCCCCTATATATTCCAGAAATCAACCCGCAGTCCGGATGCAGGGATCGAATTGTAAATCTTCCGAAGGGATAAGAATCCTCAATCTCTTCCCCGCTGCCGGCCGGGAGGCTGCGCAGTCTGCCCACCTCTGGTTTCCCCACCGCAGCCGTGACCCGACCTCCCCGTCGGCGGCCATGCCCCGACCACCCACCGGCTACCGAGCGGCTTTTCTTCCACCGGTGGCCGACTCGATACCCCGACGGCATCCACGACCCAATCCCCACGCCGACGGCCTCGTCCTGTTTCGAGCGCCGGCGGCCACGCCTTGTTCCCTGCAACGGCAGCCGCGACCCGGTCCGCCCGCCGCCGGCCACGTCCCGTCCCCCACGACGGCGGACGCGCCCCGTTCCCAGCGCCGGCAGCCGTGGGACACCACCAACGGCTCCAATCCCATGAGCCGCGCAGGCGAGGAGGTCCGCGCTCCCCTCGGCTTTCCACCGCAACCACTGTGTCATTCCGCCGCCACTCAGCCTCTTCCCTCTCGGCTGCCTCTTTTCCGACGCACTTGCCGCCATCGACTGCGTATCTAGCAGCTCCCGACGAGGACATGCCGTCACTCCCATCCAGCTCCGCTTGCGCTGCGCCTCATGCCCGCTGCCCGCTTGAATCCCAGCAAAGCTAGCTTGCTTTTGGACGCGGAAGCCTGCTCACTAATCGATGCATTTTAGCCACTGCAAATCTGCTCACTAATACAATTTCAGAGATTTCTTGCCCTCGCTCGAACTTTGGTGCAGAGTGTTTACTGCATTTTTTTCTCCGGTAACTTTTTTTAGGCAGTAGTATGTGCTAACTCGATATACAAACAATATTGCGTTGGATACAAGAAAACTATATTGTGGTATGGCTGAGCTGGAACACAGCAGGCTGCGGCCTAGCGCAGCACCTAAAGTCCTGGACGGATCAGGCTGGAGCTGAGTGAGAAGAGAAAGTGAGAGGCATGGTACGCGGAAATCGTCAGAAGCAGCATACTACTGCTGTGTGATCTACTAGCCGAGAGATGCTTGTGCTTGCTCGGTGGTGCTATTGTGCTTGGACATGTGCTGCTGCTGTGCGATTTACTAGCCTAGAGATCTTAATTTCTATATCAGCAAACCATAGCAATTTCATAAACAAGAGTCCTAGGAAAACATATATTGCATTCCATGTGAGCAACTCATGGTTCCATTGTAAATTAACCCTTTTCCACACTCAAATACTATCGTCTACTGAGAATCGTGCGAGCATATATTGGTTGTTGTGATGGGCTACCTGTAGAAGCCCCTCTATATTTAGTAATCTGGCTATTTCTCTTATAATTTTTCTAAGTAACATCTTGATATAGAAATTTGATTCGGAGCCCTGCCCGAGTTTTTGAACAGACTCCCGCTGTTATTGAATGTTTGTTATTGAGCATTGCCATCTGTTTTATGTTCCTACTACTTAGTATGCAGGCACACAATTTAATACTTGCTTCACTGATATTTGTAAATTCTTATGTTATTAGGTGAAAAACCATGTATGTAGATGATGCAAAGAGTCATGTTTTTTTTATTGCATGTTCAAGAATTTAAGTGAGCAGATTTGCAGAAGAAGAGGTCATGAACTATATCTTAAGCTGACTTTGGATACCCCATGATGTATATACAAAGAAGATTAGGAAGTAACTTGTGAATATTTCTTTTACCTTTGAGAGGATTGTTGTATAATGGGACGTGAAAGAGAGTTCAAATCTGGGAGAAAGCCAACATAAATCTAAAACAATGATCAAACCAAAATCCAAGTTTACTTCAAACCTAATATGTTTGATGTATTTTAAGCCTGTTGCAACGCACGGGCATTTTGCTAGTCAAATTTACATATGGGAACATGTCAGTATGTGTTCGATCAGGATCGTAACTTCATTATTCAATTGGATATGAGATGAACCATGAAACTTGGATGATATAGAAGGTGTAAACCGTCTTTGTGGCATATAATTTGCTTTTGAAAAAAAGAATGTGACGTGCGTTGCACGTACATGTCAACTAGTTACTATTAAAAGAGCAAACATGTTGGGATACTTTAAATCTAAACCGTTCAATAATCAATCGACGATCCAGATTGTCCCAACGTCGAGCACCAAACAATTTTGACCAGTCAAACAGTTTTTTCAATCCTTATGTCCGATCGATCATGTAAGATAAAATCCTGATCGAGTAAAACAATTCGGATGGTATAGCTGCTCTAATTTTGTCCCGTATAGGGGACACCGTGGACGTGGCGGGTTGCGTGCACGCACATTGCTCCTTAATTGGTCCGTTTGTCGTTGAAATATCACCCATGCCCAATTGATGCATGGCGGCATGGGTCATGAAAAACATTGTTTGCGGACAACGACGGGAGAAACTGAGCTACCACTTCGTTCCCCGAGGCATCGACGACAAGCTCGTCGGCCGTCGTCTCCCGTATCCCTCGACGAGAAGAACCTGCCTCCATGCCCGGGCCCAAGTGGCCGCCTTGCCCAACTGCAGGCGCCATGCATCCATGCCGCCACCCTGACCGAACTCCTCGACGCCGCGCATCCACGTCGTGCCCTGCCTCCACGCCGGCCGCCGCCCTGCCCGAACTCCTCGACGCCGTGCATCCACGTCGTGCCCTGCCTCCGCGCCGCCGCCCTGCAAAACGCGAGCGACGCGAAGATCCTGTCGGCGAGAGGCCAAGGCTAAGACGACGCCTCCGTCCTCCATGATGCTGTGTTCCAATACATCATCGCCTAGCTGGCGGCGAGAACGCCGCCGCCCTGCACCTGTCGCCTGGCACCAAGTTCAGTGCACCAGCCCCTCCTGTGCACCCTCCTCTGCACCAAGTTCACTGCACCAGCCCGGCAGCCCCTCCAAGGCGGGCGGCTTCTCAGCAGCAGGGTTCCCCATCCTTGCACACGGATGCGACGCGAAACTAATTCTGCATGCATCAATTTTATCCTCTGAACTGTAATTGGACGCTCTAAAGTTACTTGCACATGGCTGATTGGTTTCTGCATTTTAACTTTTTTTTGAAACAGTGGGGCAAAAGATTTGCCCCATATATTAATTAAGAAGAGGATGCCCGGTTTATTAGCGGAAGAAACCAGGCGAAAACCATACAACAAACAACACCAACACAACCACCAACACCAACACAACACCACATAGAGGAGCCTACAAAACCACAAAGAGCAACACCTAAAGTAACAAACTCTCTCTACCTATAACAAACCGCGAAAAGACATCAACTCTAGGACACCGCATCCGCCGAAGCTTTCTTTGCTAAACTCTTCTTTCTTTATTGCCCCTCAAAGAAGCTGCGCTGAGGGATTCCTTCACCTTCCTGATCACGTCATCTGAAGCCTTCCCTGTCAAGACGCAAGCAATATCCTTTCCATATCCAGGATTAGTTGCATCTAAACACGCGAGTAAACGACAAAGCTCTTTAGCAAAAAGAGCCTCAGAGATAGGATCCAACACTCCTCCACTATCCACAGAGGGCAACGGGGCCACCGCTAAAGCCTTTAACGAGGCCAAAGAAGAATCCAAACTCGACTCCTCAAACTCTGGTGTGATCGGCAGGGCCGGAGCCAAGATCCCACCTATATCCTCACCCTCAGAGGCAGTCATCACAACAAGATGCGGTGACGGGCAGGGACTGCCATGAGGAGAGAAACAACCATAGTGAAGTGATTCCTCAACCACAGACGTCTTCTGCTCACCGGAGTCATGCGGAAACAAAGCCTCCCCCTGGACGAGCCCCAGACCATCAGAACCACATGCCTCTGTCGGCTGTAAAGGACCATCAATGCCTGCCAACAACAACTTGAGACTAGCCACCTCTTCACGAAGAGGGCGATACGCCTCCTCAATACGGTCAGCGACCATCTGACAGAGCTCCAAACGCAGCAAAGCAAAGTGGGACTGGAAGACGGAGTCACTGATCCCCTCACAACACCTAGCAGTGGGTCTTGGATGCACCGCAGGACAAGACGAAGAGTGGCACACAGCCTCATCCAGACTCGGGGGCGACGAGGGACGACGAGTCGGAGCGGATGGCAAACGGCTCTGCCGGCAAGAAGCACGAGTGTCCGGAGAACGATCCGAAGCATCCAGAGAGTGAGAGCGCGCACGACAGAAATGCTCCCGATGACCAGGACGACGACATCGGATGCATCTGAAAGGCCCACGACATGAGCTGACCTGGTGTCCATGCTCGAGGCACCGAAAACACCTCCCTCGAGCCCAACGCTTGAAGGCGAGGCTACGGTCTTCTTCCCGAAGCAGAGACAATGGCGCCTGTCTGGGACGGCCGCCCCGACCCACCTGGGTCCAGCCTTCCTCATCATCAATAGCGGCGGCAGCAGCAGAGAGGCCACGGCATGGCTCCGCAACCACTTCCTTCGAATCGGAAACAAAGCCTTTGGAAGAGACCAACGGCGTAGTAAACTCCTCACCATCGTGGTCCTCGACAAAGCACACCCCCACAGAGATCAGGCCGCCCGAGGCAGCAGGCGGAAGCGACAAGAACCCAAGGCCTTCTATCAACACGGCAGGGTCAAACGAAGCATCGAAGCTCTTGGTGGCAGCCTACGGTGTGCAAGGGGCCATCAGCTCTTCCTCCTCCACATCACTGTCATCAACCTCGTCGGCGAGGGTGGCCCACGATCCTGGCACCAAACTCCCGCCCTGGAGCATGATGCCACTGGAGAGGAGCCCCTTCAAAGCAGTCGGTGGCACCGTGACGCCGTCTTGAACGTCCATGCTGCAGCACCGCGACCCAGGCTGTGCCGATGTCGGCGAGGAGCTGCTGGTCCGTGGTGGGGGACGAGGGACGAAAGCAGTGCTCGTCCCCAAAGCAGGCATGGCGGTCGGCGAAGTTGGCAGCTGGGACGAGGCCGTCGCAGCAACATGCTTTGGGGGAGGAGAGCGCCGCACCCGTCTTCCGCCAATGGCGGGGTCGGACCTCCGGAGGTCGAGCATGGCATCAGCAGCGAGCTTGGCGGCAGGAGTAGCAAACAGCCCGTGCGAGGGTGCATCCGCGACCACCTTCCTCACGTCCTGCAGAGCAGAGCCGTTGACGCAGCCGTCGGCCGGAGGAGCCAGAAGATGGGCCGGAGCAGGGGCGGCAGGAGGAGCTCCGACGTCAGGGCAGCTCGAGCGGGGAGAGGCCGCGTCGGGGGCGCAGGATCTGGGGGCCGACGGAGAGGCAGGCAGAGGAGGTTGGCAGCCGGAGGGACCGAGAGAGCACGTTCCGGAGAGCCCAACATTGGCGGCGGCGGTGGCAGCCGGAGGGCGGTATTCTGGGCGGCGTCGGCGCGAGCCCACCCAGCGCCGGCGAGGCCGCGAACTGCTATCTCTAAAAAAATGCAATGCATGAATCTGTTGTACCGTTCCTCTATAGGCAAAGATGTTTTGGAGGTTTAGATTTCTACCTTAATCTTCGTAATTAATTTTTGTATCTTATGAAGCTGTGTCCATTCTTTGCAGATTTCAGAATTACAGTGGTGTCACCTCAACTGAACTGATCGATTTGTCTGCTTGACAAAGGTTTCCCTTTTCCATTTAATTTAATTTCAGCTCTTTTGCATAGGTAACCTAGATATCTGACATGATGTCAGTTTATAAAGGAAACACTGGCAATTATGTGAGAAAACTCCTTTTCAGCTTTCATTATTATATAATACTTTGATGTTGCTTTCACTTTTCGTTCCCTTATTCACATTCAAGAATCGTTTTGAGCTGCCTCTTGTTGTGTGGTTTATGATATGGATTATTTTAAATTGGAGGCGCTGCTGATTAACCTCAAAATATCATCTCTTAATTTTCCATTCCCTTCTTTTCATACATGTTTTAGTGACAATGTAATTTATGCATATTAACCTAAAATTCCTCTGTTATTATTTTATATAACCAACAATTAGAGATGAAATCATTATAGCACTGGCTGGCCAGAATTAAGATAGCTTTTACATGTTTAATTATTTTAAATTCTTGAATGCTTAACTCGGTGCTAAGTTTGTAAACAGTGCAACGGAGAAGTAGCGGAATGACTCTATATTGAAATCTTTTGTACAAATCTTTTGTACAATCAAGTAAGTAGTTGTCGCATTTTGGTTTTCTCTATTCTGGAAAGAGAACT
Organism: Poa pratensis; assembly: GCA_947311845.1. Taxonomy (NCBI): domain Eukaryota; kingdom Viridiplantae; phylum Streptophyta; class Magnoliopsida; order Poales; family Poaceae; genus Poa; species Poa pratensis. The sequence continues at coordinate 5,495,074 of CAMZMU010000095.1, read as the reverse complement.
TCATTACTATCAGTAGGCTGCATTTGTTTGCAAACTCAATACATGAGAAAGACGATGAAAACCATGGCGGCATCTATAGAAACTTACAGGTTTGCTTCACTTTTTCTCGGACACTCGGTACTTCGATTTCAGCAAACCATAGAGGTTAATATATGCACCGTGATACATGCGATACCATAGCTTTGATGTGTCCATGACTTTTGAAGATTGGAGAGGATATCTATGTTGTTCTAGGTAAAACGTGTTTCCATTATGAATGCTCACTTTCTTGTAGCTGCATCAATTGGCTTCTGGTAGACGCATTTCAAAGTTCCAACAAATGAGAATTATAACCTTTTTCGTATTTTAGAAATGAGAGAAAAATCAAAGGAAAAAATTAAAAAATATTATGGGCTAAAGTTAAGGATTTGTCCAGAAAAATTACAGTTAAGTGTTTTATTTCTCTTAGTTTCCGCGAGTTTACTTTTGTTCGGCACGAATATGTAAACCAGTTCCTCTTTATAAATGGCAACGAGTGTCTACTTAAGAAGTTCAATTATGTAATTTTTGTGTTTCCAACAATAATTTTTGTTGTCACATAGATATATTTCTTGGTCATGGGTCTGTGGCAGTTGACAAGGTAAGCAAAGTCACGTAGGGCTGCTTGTAAGGCAATTTAAAAATATGTCCATGTGAACATTACGGAATTTAAACAAGAAAATATTGTTTACGAACATTAATATGAAAATGTTAAATTAAATTATGTGCATTAGTCGACACGTGCATTGCACGTGCACCGTTACTAGTAATAATAAAGGAAAGATCGCTTCTTGTGGTATGTCATTGAAACTGCCCCTTAAGTTGACAAAAATTACAAACCATGCCACCCATAAGTCGTACCCTGATCCTCTCCATAATTTCGGTATGTGTTGTGATTTCTTTCCGTAATTTCGTACGTCGCTCTTTCGTTTCCTACGTCGTCTTGGATCGATGGGTTCGTTTCGTATCATATGTATGGACTCGATCGAGTCCTGCTCGAGTTCTCCCTCCGTATCACATAATACAAGGACTCCATCGAGTTGCCGCCATCACGTACTATAAACATATGGACAGGGCGAGCTTTGATTGATTAAGTTAATAAAGGTTACGTATTTGTTAAAAAAAACATATGGGCAGGGCGACCATGGTGAACTCGCTAGCGGCGAAGGTGATTCTGCTCACGACAAACGGGACCAGGGACGGCCGGACGGGTCCTGGGCATGGGCGCGGGCGGTGGTGATAGCCACGGGGAGCAGGGCGGCGATTGGGGCGTGCCACCCGAGCAGTGCGACGACACGGGTGCTGAAGTCGGCTGCCGGCGAGAACCTTCCCGGCCAGCCGCTGCAGGGCACGCGCACGACGACCACGGTGAACTCGTCTAGCGGCAAAGGTGTTTGTGCTCATTGCGGACGGGGACAAGGGCGGGGCCTGGCCGCGGGGCGGCGATGGCCACGGACGGCAGGGCGGGGTTGGGGGCTTCGTCGTGTCGGCGGATTTTGCTTCGATCTGAAAGCCATGGCAGCTGAGACAAAATCATTATCTCTCACGGACTGCGCATGCACATCTCCGGTTGTTGATCGGCAAACGACTTCCAAGTGTTCCAAAAAGATGAAAGCTCAAAGCAGTGGTCGCGCGACGAGCACATCGACTCATGTAGACTATTGCTGGTTGTCATGGCGGCGGATATGTCCATACTCCACATGCCGGCATCATGTGTCATTAGACCAGGCCCTCCAAGCCATAGCTGGTTGCCTGGTTCCGACTAAAAAGCATAGCAAAAGGCAATCCATCCATGTAGATGTCTCTTGTGGTCAATCCGTTTTATCTTGAATTTATAATGATCCCCGTGGCATGGCTTAGCTACATGGGTTGTTCACTTGTTCTATCTTAAGATGGTTAAGGTATAGGCATGCAATAGCAGTACTAGGTCAGTTCAGTAACCATGAAGCATGAAGGTAAGCAAAGGGTAGCAGTAATGTAGCTTAGCGTTTGGATCGGGAACAGTGTAATGTTTGCTTATTGTATTGTTGATAGTACACGTGAAACCAGGTTCTGTACATACTTCAGGCCCTATTGTGAAGCATCCGAGGTCTAGTTTTAGACCAGTGTAATATGATCCGGTGAAGCATTTCAGATGGAGGAGAAGTCACGGTGAGATTGTTCAAGCACTGACTAAAACTGAGCCGTGGAGAAGAAAGCAAGAATTGAAACCTTTTTCTAGCGATGTGCTACCAAATTGCGTAACCTGTAAGTTTATGTTGAGTCGAGCTAAAAATTGATTCGAGAAGCTCAGGAGCTTGGAGATTTATTTTTGTTACATGAAGGGTAGCAGTAATGTAGCTTGGGTTGTTCACTTGTTCTATCTTAAGATGGTTAAGGTACGGGCATTTTGCTAGTCTCTACTATATAATATAGATAAACGACGTGGTACGTCGCGCCGATTTTGCAATTGAGCCTCATGTAAATTATGAAATCAACCCGCAGTCCACCGAATCGGCACGTTTGCATTTAGCCCCTCAACCCTATCCACCCAACCCGAAGCACTCTCTCCTTTCTCCTAGCAGCGACCGACGCGGACGCAGTAGCCGCCGGCGGGTATCCCCGAGGGAATGCCGCCGCCTGCACACCGTGCTGGAATCCCTCGTTGCGGCAGGGAGCCGGGACACGTGCTTCGCATCGTCGTAATCCGGGCGTGCTTCCTCCTCCCATTCCAATCTTATCCGCAACTTAGATCGAACCACCGCCCACCATGTCCGATTCAGGCGCTCCGTCGTGAGGGGCCGGTGGTGCCTGCAAGTGAATCTCACCCAAGCCTCCAGCAAGAGACTTTCGGGTGAGGAACGAGGTCATCCAGATCAAGCCGCCGCTTGTGGCCGTCTCCGTGCTCCACTCTCCGCCACCGCAGCGTCTAGGTTCGGCCTCATACCTCCTCCGAGCACCTGATGCGACGCCCTGCCGCCCGTACCTCCGCAGGTCATTCCTACCAGTACCTACTCCCGAGGTCACCGTCTCCATGGCGTCTCGACTCTGAACGTCTACTGCTGCCACGGCATATGGAAGAGCTGGCACCACTTCCTCCCTCCTTCCGAGGTCCGAGCAGCGCTGCCTCTGCAACAACGTCGCCTATGATCGCCGACCTTGTCAACCCCAGGCTGCCGAGCTCTTCTTTCCTGGTCGCCCGCAGTCTCTACTGCACGCCTTTGCTGCGACACTTAGTGTCTTCATTGATGCTCTGAATTTTAAGTTTTTAACTCATCCCTGCAAAGCACACCAATGTGACTGAAGAATGTACATATCAGTGCTCATCCGTCTTCTTGTCATACCTGGGGCGAGCAACATCTATTGCCTCAAACATGCTTTGTACTCCCTCCGTTTCAAAATAGTTGACACAGCTTTGTCCAAATACGGATGTATCTATACACTAAAACACGTCTAGGTACATCCATATTTAGACAAATCCAAGTCAACTATTATAAAACGGAGGGAGTAGTAGTCAATGGGTATCCACGTCTGTACTGAAAAATTGGGCAGTGTTTGTGTTCGCCTCATGCTCTACAGGAATTACCACCCTAGGAGAAAGGCTCTTAACCATTTTCAGTATCCTTCCCCGGTGGTATTCTGTGTAAACACTCTCATCGGGAGATCGATGATTATATTCTTCACTTTCTGTTTAACTAAAACTCATACCCTGATTAGTAACACCCGGATTATGTACAAATGTTGTCAGATGGTCCAACTTCCAGTGCACAACTTTTTTCATAGTGATGTTGCTAACAAAGTTAGTGTGTTAATGCATGTTCTGACATGCTCAATACGATGATTTAATAGTTTGAGGCCTGTGCAAGCATTTGAGGTTGGACCTGATGGTCTTGCCGTACTCTGGATGACGATGCTACTGAATGAAATCAGATAACCAGACAAGCTTTGAGTGGCATGACCAGATTATGAGCAATGAGAAAACAACACTGGTAGGCCTAGACAAGGAGTGGCATGACTAAATGCTACGGTAGGAGAGGCCCGTGTGTACTTTTAATGTGTCTACGTAATATAATTTCAGCGTTGTTTGCTATTTGCAATACTGTTTTAGCTTGTGAGCTACAGCATGTAGTAGTACTGCACTACAAACCTGTCTTGGATTTCATACCCTAAAATGAAACCTGAAAATCCCGTGAGCCCAATTGTTACCACAGTGGAATAAGTAAATGGAAAAAATCTGAAGAAGAATTGAACCGTATCTCAAATGATACTCCCTCCGACCTGATATAATCTTCGGAGGAAACGATCAGTTTAGGTGCAACTAAATGTAAAGTTGGGTCACTTTTTATGAATCGGAGGGTGTATAAAAGAGATCAAAGTTAAACCGAGGATGCTTGGGTGGTACTCCTTATATTTATATATTGTTTTCTAGCTTTGGGATGGCATATTGATTTATTTTAGACCCGTTGCAACGCACGGGCCCTTTGCTTGTCTCTACTATATAATCTCTTCTATCTAAAAGAACAAATTGGTTCCACATTCTGCCCACCCCTTCATCACACCTTCGTCGCGCACCGTTCCTTCGTCAAGTCTCCCAGCATGTCGTTCAAAACCGTCCTTTGCCGATCGCTAAATTTGTGCGCCGAATGTGGCTAATTTTTTTTAAATAATACACTAAATTAATTAAATTCTGGAAATAGTACGCGATTTTATTTTATTTCAAAACTAGGATCCAGTCGGTCTTGGCGAAGCCGACAGGACCTAGTCATCATTGCCGAGGACGAGAGGCACGTGTAAGCTACCTGGGTTATTACTGGTGGCGTACCAGTGGCGGGTATGTGTGAGTGCACGCCACTAGTCGGCGTTAGCAAGGACGACAAGGCACTAGTCGGCGTTAGCAAGTACGACAAGGTCCTGTCGGCTTCGCCAAGACCGACTGGATCCTAGTTTTGAAAAAAAATAAAATCGCGTATTATTTCCGGAATTTAATTAATTTAGTGTATTATTTAAAAAAAATTAGCCCGAATGTGGGCATGCATACGTTTCGTTGGACCAATCATCTCCGTAATTGCTGGCATTTGCTCCCCCCAGAAGATCGACATGGTTGCTTACTCCTCTCTGTCACCTGCCCATTGCTTCTCGCGCACACGGCTACCAAATCCCAGTATCTGGTGTTGCGGTTCCCAAATTGCAGATCAGACGAGACACTACCCGTGCTCGTCAGGGTTGAAGTAGGTGCGCACCAGCCGCGCGACGGAACGCCAGCGCGAGCGCCAGTACCCGCCGCTCCGGCCATGGTCGCGCCTTCCCCGGCGACTGGTGAGAAACCACCTGCTCCCTCTTCTGGAGGAGGCCGGCGGCCTTAGATCACCTGCGGTGGCTCATCGCGGCGACACACGCTCTGGGCCGGCTTGTTGGGGAACGCCCCGCTCCCCCCGATTCCCTTCGATGCGGCTACACCTAAGCGATTCCCGATCAAACAAGGATGTACTCGTGCGGCGAGGTAAGGCATTCAGTGTCAAGGTCCTGGCGGCGGTGGCAAAGTCTTTGAATCCCACCGGCGCATCGTCCAGCGACCCTTACAGCTGCTCTTGCTCATCACCCCTCTTGACCCGTGTTCTCTACATGTCGTGCTTCAATGTTCCACACGCACTGGAATCTATCCAAACAAAGGTACAATCCGATCTAGCCTCTCTTGGTCTCCCTAATCCCATTCCTACCTAACCTTTTAATTAATCTTCTTTGCTGCTATGTTCTAAACCACGAGTATATATTTGTAGACGAGTTGATGAATACTAGTTGAATTGATGTCAAATTATGATGGCAAACTGTTCAGATTTAAATTGTTTGAAATGAAGACAAAATTTATGAGTTAAAATAATTTTGGAAGGTGAACAAATTTTGAAAACGCCGCATTCGGCGTGATTCGAAATGTCGAATTCCGTTTGAATTTGTCGTGCATTTTTTTAGCGAGGAAATAGAAAAATAGGTAAGAAGCTAATTTATCAGATTTTTAACAAAAAGGGCATTTATTAGTTCGTGTGGTAAGTTTAAAATTTTGTGAAATTTAAAAATTCCTTAAGTTGTGAGGTGCGAACAATGTTTTTTTTTGCAACTTTTGTGTGGACAGTCTAAATATTTGTTAATTTTTAAGATTTTTGATATATTATTCGTGTGAAAAGTGTCTTCAGACTGTAGTGAAGAACACTGTAGATTCTCGCGAATAAAAAAAATTGCAAGCAAAAAATTCAAAACAAGGGGAAAAAAGGAATACTGTTCATGTGGGGCCCACCCTCGCTTATAGAAAGTATCACCGAAAAACTGCGCTTAAAATTTGTGCCGGAAATATGAGTGCGTGAAAGAAATTTTAGTTTTTTTTCTGTAAAAGTGAAAATTAGGGGAAAATAAGATGTTTTTTTGTTATTCATGTGAAAAGTGTCTTGAGACTGTAGTGAAGAAGCTGCCATTTGGGAACGATATTTAAAAGGTATGTCAGAAATTACCGTAGCTTGATGTTCGTAAAAAAATGTGAATCACAAATTACAGGAAAAAAATTATACAGTGCGAGGGTGGCTGAGAGCTCGCGATCTTGTATGTCTTTCATATATGCTTGAAAGGAGTGTGAAAAGTATGAGGGTGGAAAAAAATTAAATTAGGAGAAAAATAAGATGCAGTCAAAAATTTGTTCGCTGTGGGAAAAATATCTTAAAGAAACAATTAACGAAAAACTTTAAAAAACTACTACTAGAAAAATTTGTTTAAAAGTTGTATCGTAAATGTCGACAAAACTTGAAACTATTCAGGAGAATGGAGCCTACTTGTCTTGGCGCATATATTACTTGTATATAACTTTTTGGGAAACGAAAAAAATTCAAAAAAAAAACGCAAAAAAAGAAGGAAAAAAAGGAATACTGTTCATGTGGGCCCCACCGCTCGCATTGTAGAACGCTGTAGCCTTCTACAGTGCAAGGTAATTTTTTGGGAAACGAAAAAATTCAAAAAGAATCAAAAAAAGGAAAAAGGAATACTGTTCATGTGGGCCCCACCGCTTGCACCGTAGAACACTGTAGACTTCTACAGTGCGAGGGTGGCTGAGAGGCCGGCATTTTGCACTACTTTCATATATGTAGTTGACTTCTACAGTGCGAGGTAACTTTTTGGGAAACGAAAAAATTCAAAAAAAATCACAACAAAAAAGGAAAAAAGGAACACTGTTCATGTGGGCCCCCTGATCGCACTGTAGAACACTGTAGGCTCTCTACAGTGCGAGGGTGGCTGAGAGGCCGGCATTTTGCACTGCTTTCATATATGTAGTTATATCACACGATTGTTCTTGGAGTGCAGGATGTGTAATCATGGTAGTTTGAAGCAGATCTATCTGCTGCCGATGGAATCATGGCACATTTATTCATCTAATAGAAGAAATAGGCTTTCGCCCCGCTTTATAAATAAAGCACAACGGCCGAACCGATACAAAGTGATGAGGGGACCTCTTACAAAGCAGATCACAGATATAAAAAGAAACACAGAGAGAACCAAACTTGCCACCGAAGACATCGGAACGAGCAGGAAGTACTAGGCTCCACGACACCGCCCCCAAGAGGATAACGACGTAGCACGCCGCCGCTGTTGAGACCGGAATGGTCAAGGGTTTTCACTCGGAGCCCTATCGCGACGCAGGTAGCCACAACGACGCCCCCAGGAGGGTAACGATACCCGCAGACATCGCCGTCGTTGGCGCCAAAGCGCTGAGCTTTCGCTCGGAAAAACCTACGCAAACGATTGCACAAACGGACCGCCCACAGTCCCCGAGAAAGGTCTCCAGGCCACGATCTGGGAGAGGCTGCCACCAACGCCAGGAACCCCCACCGTCCACTCCGTGCCAGCCACCTAGTCCAGGAAAGGGACCATCACCATCGCTACGTCGCTCGCCGCAGAACGCCCGTGCGATCCACCTTCCGAGGCCGCCGCCTCGGCATCCAAGACCTCGCACCCGCTAAGAAGCAAGCAAGGAACAGCAGGACTACCAAATCGGACAGGAGATGTCGAGGTCAGCGAATCAGCGCTCGGAAGGCAGGGCGTAGCAGCCACACAGCCCGAAACGGGCCTGCCAGGCGGTCGCCGGATCTAGGCCCGTGGCCCGGATCTAGCACCCCAGCCAAAACATGGCCAGGGGACGGGTTCTTTTGGGAACCCCTGAAACCTAGGTCAGCAGGGCCCGCTGCACCCAGATCGGGCCCACAAGGCCTAGATCCGGGCCGAGGCCCCGCCGTCCATGGCCAGCACCACCCGCCGCCTCAGATTGCCGCGCCGTCCCTGACTTCTCCGTCACCACTGGCCGGCCATGTCGTCCCCACGCCCGCCGCCAAGCAGCCGAGATCTCCGGCCCCGCCCGGCCGCTTGCCGCGTCGCCCTTGACGCCCGCCGTCCAGGAGCGCCGTCCCGGACCGCCGCCGCCAACAGTGCGCCCAACCACCACGAAGCCGCCACGCCCCCACTGGAGTAGGCGCGCCGCCGCACCCCTCGAGCAGCACGGCGCCCAGGCCGACGCCTTGGCCCGCGCGTGAGGGAAGGAGAAGCCCCGCCGCCGCCCACGCTCGGCCTTCGGCCGGAGGCGCCGTCCGGCGGCGGCGAGGAAGAGGAGAGGACGCGGGAGGGGCTAGAGCAATGGGATTAGGGTTTCCCCCGCCGCCGCTCGCGGGAGCGACGAGGAGGGAGGAGGGAGGAGGGGGGATTCATCTAATAGACACCTTCGACTTTGTCCCTGGTCACTCCTGCGCCCACTCAGCAGGAAAGTAAACTCTGCATCCTTCAGCTGGGCTGCATATACAATTTATCTCTAATACTCTATCCAAGGAACCTGCACAACTGATATATGTAAATTTTCTAGGGCTTGCGTTGCACATATATGTAAATTGGGCTGGATTAATCTTGAGTTCTCCATCAATTTATTACTTGAACAGAAAAAGGAGTATGATGCATGTTCTGGGCAATCATGGACAACTAATTAGCTGATGTCTGATAACAGTTAGTTCATGCTATGCTTCCCTTCTGTCATATTTATATACTCATCTAATTTTATGAGATCTGAGTTGGTACCAGCAAACATCGATATCTTCTGGATAAGCCTGCAAATGCTTCATTATTTGACGACCAATCACTAAAAGTAATTAGTTTCCGGTCCATGTACATCAGTCATTTTATACAGAAGGCACTCAGTTAAGTCTTATAGGTTGTCCACACGAATAAGCAGGAAAACCTTAGCTCAATCAGAGGACATTCTTTGGCAAGCGAAATAGCACACAAAACATAGTAATCCCAAGCTACTTTTTATAACTGCTTTCAAAAGTGCTCCTTCATGTATGCAATTCTGTTCACTATAGAGATAATTTTTCAATTCATTTTGTTAGCTGGTCTGTGGCAGGTTCTATTCCTGAAGGTTGGTGCTGACACGGAAAAGCTCCTCTTAGAGTATTTGAGCTGCACACTCCATCACAACACTTGATCAACCTAGATGGATGACCTTCAACTTTAAAGAGAACTTAATGTTTGCCTGCTAATAATGTTTTCTAATAGTAACCTCTCCTTCTTTACCTTGAATCCAGATTCTATACAATGTTCAATGATAAATTGGGTTTTATCTGGTTACTTTAAATCGTAGATATACCTTTAGTTATAGATTTTATAAATGGAAAAATTGCTGGTACCAACTCAGATCTCATAAAATATTGCTCTTCATCTATGAAAGACAGCTAACCTTTTTACTGAGCAATAGCTCTCTGGCTATTCTCTCTCTTCTATTTATTATGTCGAAATATTTCTTCATCTAGCATAACCAATTTCTGTAATATTCTTTGGTCTGGGATTATCAACAGACACAATGGACGCACTTATGTATGTGGAATAGTAATGTACCATGTATGGAGTTTGATCGTAGTCTTAATACCGAGAAGCCAAGGGAAGGGGCAACATGTGTTCTTGCCTTTAAAAGTAGTCGTTTCCTTTTTCCAACCTGATTTCCAGTTACATTTGGTGTGTACTAATAGATGTGCTTTTCAGTGGGAAATATTAGTTACAATTCACAGCCTGCAAACAAACCAAAACTGGAGGTCATTACCATGTGACAAATGTACCAGTGGCATATTCTACAGTGAGCAATCTTCTTTTTCTGCCGTTCCTATCTGACCATGACGATTTTCTTTGTTTGGCTCTGCAGCGGGAAGTAAAGGTGCATGTTACAAACTTTCGTGTTTAGGGATAGCTTCTTCTGGGGTGCAGCTTAAGTGGCTATTGCTCTGGTATTTTCTCCTCACCGTGACAGGAAGTAGTTGATGATACTAAATAGGTTAAATGGGAATGGTGGTTTACATTGTAAATTCCACTTAGTTTCCATGCCAAGTAAGCAAACTAACCATGATTAATCACTTGACTGGCCATGCTTAAACGGTTCTGATGCAGTATGAATTTGAGTTAGAAGTATGAAACAATTCAGCTACTTATCTTGCTTGGGGAGTGTGTGATGGAATGTGCGCATACCATATGACGCAGTATGAATCTGGGGCAAATATGAAGTCCGGTGTTGTTATGCTTGAGCATAGTGAAATATGATGACAAGCATCTTTCTTCCCCTGAGTTTCTTCTTTGTTCTTCGCTGCATTTCGGTACATATCAAGAGCATTGGAATCACCTGAGTTCACGCTATAAATATTTAACTTTTTCCTCTGAATGGTCTAATTGAACACAAACACTGCAAAGCCTCATTTTCAGACCTCTGCTTGAGAATTTCTCCAAAAAAGAATTGGCTAAAAGACACTTGGTTACATTTCTCACCTTTACATTAAAGTTATTGAAGTTTTTAATTACTGTGTTTTCTATATTATCTTGCAGAGAGTATATGCGTGCAATCAATCGTCTGGTTCTATTTTCACGAAGCTTGCATGTTTTTCATTTGTTCGATTATCAGGTAGATCTTCAAGCTGGATTGCCCACTTGGATGCTTGGCATAAATGATGCGACATGAAGCAGCCTATATATGTTAGCACCTTCTTATTTTCTTACCTCAGTTCGATGTTACGTCCGATACAATGCTCATGGGACAATTGCACTGTTTTTTCTAAACTGAACTAGCAATTCTTGTATTTTGGTAAACAAGTTGATAAGAAAAATGTATTTGTCCATTTCTTATTTGACAGTAGACAATTGTAACATTATGTTGTTGTAATTAAGACAACCTGGGTGCCAATTCTTGGTGCCATTCATTGTTCTGTGTTGAATTTTGAGGGGTGCCAATATATTTTAAAATTTTGTAACGACGCACTGGTCTTTAATAGAGATTTAAAATATAGGAAAGGTATATGTGGTGCCATCGCAACTTCAAGATTTTTGAAACAATCTCTATGTCTACTACTTAGAAAATATGTTTCCTGTCACTGTCCACTTCAGCCGATTCCACTGACCAATCAATTAGGCAAGAAAGGATTCAATCACACAGCTTAATTTTTATTCGTTTTTCCACACTGATTCTATCATCATTACATTTCTTTTTTCACCGAATAATTATCACATCCTAAATTATGCGTCTTTTTCCATATTATTCTCATAGCACGATGAAAAAAACCTGCAAAAAAAATCAACCCGCGAAAAATGCCCAATGCAACATGACGGGTGGGACACAGGGACGTGGGCGCAACCTGAAGGCTCATAGATGGAAAATAAATTATCACCCGTAGCAGCGCACGGACATATTTGCTAGTATCCTTAAACGACCGTGGCAGTGGTGCGTGGTACGTCAAGGCGATTTTGCAATTTAGTCCCTGAGGAGTAGGAAAATCAACCCGCAGTCCATAACTTATCCTGAAACGTTATTTTCACAGGAAAAGAACCCCCGTCCAGTTCACGAGCGAACCACAATTCCTCTCCGACCTAGGGTTCCACAAGCCGCCGCCGCCCACTCCGGCCATGGCGCCCCGCATCCCTCCGGTCCCCGCCACCAGTCCGCCTCCCTACAACGAAAAATGCTTGTCCCTTTCTCCCGACCTCTCCGCACCCTATCTCTTTCCCGACCGGGTGGAGGCGGAGCTCGCCGCGGCGGCCGCCGCCCACTCCGGCCATGGCGCCCCGCATCCCTTCGGTCCCCGCCACCAGTCCGCCTAGACCCCACCGCTGCCAGCCTCGGGAAGCGCTCGCCGGCGGCCTGTCTCCCTGCAGGAAGCGCTCGATGCGCCGGCTCCCCGGTCGCCGAGCCTCCATGGTAGCTGCGGACGGGGCTCCCCTGTCGCCACCGCGCCGCCTCCATGGTTGCCTCGCTCGCCACGGCTCCCGCCCCGACCTCACTGCCCTGTAGGACTGCCGGTCTTCAGCACCTCCATGTGGCCACCGGAAGGATCACCCGCGCCGCCGCATGGCTGAGCGTCCACGCGCTGCCCTCGTCGACGCCCCAGCGCTGGCTGCTTGCTATCTCACGCGTGCGTGACTATGTGCGTGTGTGCGACTGGTACGGTCTCTATTGCTTGTTGTTCCTCTCTCTCATCAATTCGTGCTGCTGGTTCTTTCTGATCGCCTCCTCTATATGTATCATGCAATGTTGCTACTTCTATTTTTCAGGTTCTGAAATTGATGTTGCTACTTCTCTTTTTCAGGCGTGTGCAGCGGCCACTCTCTCTGTCTCTCCCTTGCTCCGGCAAAGCAGCCCTGGTCTCTCTATTTCTCTGTGCCGTGGAAGCGAAAGAGAAGATGAAGAGAAGTCAGTTTGCTCAAATCAAGGTTATTGCTCCACTAAACTTCTGTCAGTTAGATCCACATGTACATCAGATTTGTGGTAGGGACAACGATGAGGCATCAGACCATACGTGAAAGAATTCAGCCATGGTTTCAACTACCACTATTATTTTTATTACTATCATTTGTGTTTGTTTAATTCTAAAATGAGATGACATAAGTGGTTGGAGAAGATATCAAGTTTGATGTTCAAAATGGTGTTGATATGTTGGCAAATTTTGGCTCAACCGAATTTTTTTAACCTAAAAATAACATATCGAAATTGTAGTTTAGAATGAGTACCGAAACAACTAAGACAAAAGAAACATATGAATTGAAACTTTCTGCCATCATTCTAGACACACATTTCCCAATTAGAATACAAACTGATCAACATTTTTCGTCGTCCTGTAGCAACGCACGGGCATTATGCTAGTCTAGTATAATATAGCTAAAGGTGGTGATGATGGTATGGGTTAAGATGATGGTACGTTCCATAGGTCTCCGATCGATCAGAAAAAAATACCACGCATATGGGTGTATGCAGCGCGTGTAGCTTTACAAAACAGAAACGAGACGAGTATGAATTCCGATCGATCTTAGTTCTCTATATTTCCTAAATAATCATAATAAGAGAAGCTCTCATACAACTCAAGAGAACATATTGGATACGTACGAGAGAAGCTCTCGTACGACTCAACAGAACAAGCGAAACGGTAAAGAAAAAAACTGTTGTACGAATCCAGTTCCAATCCAGTATTCCAGTTCGGCTTACGCATGGCGATCTCATCATCTCCTAGATCTCCATGGATCATCAAGGTATGGATCCACGAAATCATCTCCATGACCCCCGCCCTGATCCCTCCTCCTTTCTTCACCGCTTGGATTTCTCCCCTGGTCTCTCCTTCCGTGACAAAGTTTGGCAAGAGTTCTCAACCCCTGTTCATCCCACATCTCCGGAATCTGGCTTCACTTTGGTTGTTTCCTTTGGCCGATCAATCTTCAAACTTGACTGTCTGAATGTTGCCTATGCGCTCTCTGCCTGTTTGGGAGCAGATCACTCTAAGATCCGTGTCTCACCTCTACGAGGAAATGTGTTCATCTTTGATGTTTGTTCCAAGGCCATTGGTTTTCTGATTCATAAAATGAGATCTCATATCTCAAAGGATTTCGTTTGCTATTTCGATCTTTGGGGATTTGGAGGTCCGAATTGGCAAAGAGAAGAAAAATTATGGTATGCAGAGCAAGACAAGGAATGGACTGTTGTCCGATCCAAGAAAAGGAATATTGCTCCACGTCAAATTTATCGTCCTATCACCATTGCTGTAAGGAATAATTCTAATGTGCCTCCGTTGACTGGAGCAAATACTATTCCAATTGGACAAGGTATTCAAATTGAAGCCAGATCGGATGATCGTATTCCTCGCGAGCAGTTGGATCCTGCGGATAATCAGGCAGGAGGGATTTCAAATTTGAATTTGAATGGGAACAACATATCTGGCCCAGGTAATCTGGAACCTCAGTTTAATCAGCGCCCTGTTTTACCTATTATTGGGTCGAGCCAACTTAGATTTCCTGGGCGTCGTTTCGTTTACAAGCCAGCTTTCTGCTCCAATTGTTTATCTGATGGTCACCGGAAAATCTATTGTAAAAATCAAATCAAATGCCGTGTTTGTTATGAACCTGGACATATCGGGATTAACTGCAACAACAATCCCAACAAACAGAAGCTTATCTGGAAAGTTGTTGCCAAAGCACTGCTATTAAACCCCAGATAGAAATCCCCCAAGCCGCCCACTCGTCTCCTATGGCGAATAGCATCACGCATGTGTCAGAAACCCTGAATAGCCCAATCTGCCAAACCTCCCCTGTTTCGATCTCTAGCTCTCCCAATCCGCCTTTGGCGATTAACAACGGAGGCTTTTGGCATGATGAAGCGATGAGGATGGTAATGATGAGATGCAGCATGGTATGCCACAAAACAATGCTGTAGCAGCACCTGCTGATGCTGCACCTGCAGCTCAAGAGAACTTCAACCCTGGAACACCACCTCAGCAGGATCCAATGGATTGCCTTAAAAATCTGATATCAACACTTGTTGTCAATGCTGGTGAACTCCTCCCAAAGCTAGGAGATTTCAAGATCTCTGGAGCTAGATGCAGCATCTCTGAAACCACTATTACGACAGGAACAATCAAAAACTGCACTCTCCAGATTAGTGCACTCTGCAATAGGAAGGTGCAAACAGGCCAGAGCAGCTCATCAGTGCAGATTGAAGAAATCGTGCAACCGGCTGAGGAAATTCCTATTGCAGATAACCAGGAAGAAAACTTACAGCATTCTGATGTGAACCAGGTTGCAGCACAACAGGAGAATGAACAGCATGTTGATGAGATTGCAGCTGTGCAGCAGCAGATAGAAGAGTGCAACAGAATGATGAGAGGCAAATTGTTCCAATGCAGGATGTAGCCCTAAAAGCAAAAGGCAGAAGAAAGAGTTGATCAAAGATGTTAAGAAAGTCAGACGTAGCAACAGACTTGCAGGACTGGCAGCTGGTTTCAAGAATCAAAAGTGTGCTGAGGAAGCAGCTGAAGCATCCAACACCGCAGTGATCTAGCACCTCTATTTGAAGCTACTCTTATTGATGATGATGCTGCACCTCCACCTCACATCCCAATCCAGACGCTCCAGGCAATTGGCACCAGCCATTGCAAGATGCCACCTAGTGTGGTCTCTGAGGAAGCACTGAACTACGTTAGTTCAGATGATGATGTGTGAAGATCTACCTGCCATGGCCACGAGCAGGGCCATCTGCTGCTCGATTATCCCCAGGCTAAATCATGTCGCTTTTATTCTTTCCCATTATCTGTGTGAGACTTTTATTCAGTCATCCATCACTGTCGGCTTGCAGTCGTATTTTGCTATTCTGAACCCTTATGTCATTGTGTGGTACTATGTCAGTATCTGGAATTATGTCAATGTGATGGTTTACTTGGTTTCTGCATACATCTGGCTGTGTTATCATGATATGTGCAGTTATATATGGCATGATCTTTATCATCATAAGCAATGGCAGTATACCAGTTGGAAAATGCATGCAACTCAATTATTCATTGTGCAGTTTGCTTTACGTGGAAAATACTTTCTTGCTCCAGTAATCTGGTCCTTTATATGTGATACTATGAGAACAGTACCTGCTCTCATAATAAATTTAAAACCATGGGTTATCCAATGAGTAGAAACTTGGGAATTGGAAATTGGAATGTGAGAGGGATTAATTCCCAGGAAAGATGTGATGATGTCTCAAATAAAGTTGCTGAAAGTAATTGTAATATCTGTGTCTGCAAGAAACAAAAAGGGAGCATTTTGATAGTGCTTACATCAAGAAATTTTGCCCAAGACGACTGAATCAATTTATTTATCAACCTTCTGTTGGAAGTTCAGGAGGTTTAATTACTATTTGGAATGGGAGCTATTTTACTGGAAATGTTGTTAGTCAGTCGAAGTTTGAAATTACTGTCCAGCTAAAATGTAACTTCTCTGCACAAATTTTCTTTGTCACCAATATTTATGCACCATGTACGTCTGAAGGAAGACATGAATTCATTGACTGGTTCTTGCAGTTAGACTCCTCACAATTTGATCTATGGATTATTATGGGGGACTTCAACATGATCCGAAGCTCAGAAGACAGGAACAGGCCAGGAGGAAATATCAATACTATGCTTATGTTCAATAGCATTATTCAAATGCATGATCTGAAGAAATCCCACTTAAAGGCAGAAATTACACATGGAGTAACATGCAGGGAAGCCCTTTATTAGAGAAGCTAGACTGGATATTTACATCACCCGCATGGACTGCTGCATTCCCCAATACCATGGCTATTCCACTGGCTAGAATTGGATCTGATCATGTCCCCATACTGATTCAAATCGAAACATCTGTACCTAAATCCAAAATATTTCGGTTTGAAGAGTATTGGTTAGAGTTTGATGAATTCAAGGAAATTGTTGAAAAAATTGGGAAAACTATGGAGTATATAAAAACGCTGCTCAGGATATTACAGCCAGATTCAAGTCTTTGAGGCATGGAATCAAAAAATGGAGCAGATCTTTGTCAAATCTTAATGCTTTAATTGAGAAATGCAGTTATGTTCTTGCTGTCTTTGATGGATTAGAAGAACAAAGGATTCTCTCTCTACATGAAGCAAATTTTAGAATAGCACTAAAGAAGCATATTGCTAAGCTATTGGAAGCTAAAAGACTATATTGGAGGAAGAGAGCATGCATCAGGTGGGCTAAACTTGGTGATGAAAACACGAATTTTTTTCACGCTATTGCCACTAGGAATTTCAGACATAACCATATTGCTTGCCTCACAAAGGATGATGGAAGTATTGCAACTGATCATGAACAAAAAGCTGCGATATTATGGAATGCTTTTCATGACAGGCTTGGGAAGAGAGATAATGTTGAAATGACCTATGACCTATCCTCTCTAATTATTCCACAGGATCTAAGTGATCTGGAGTTGCCGGTTACTCATGACGAGATTGATGAAGTAATTAAACATATGCCGAATGATAAATCACCGGACCAGATGGGTTTAATGGGCTATTCATGAAGAAATTCTGGCACATTGTTAAGCCACAGTTTTACAGCCTTTGTAATAATTTCTTCAATGGAAATCTAGATCTTACTAGTATCAATTCTGCATATATTGCACTTATTCCTAAAGTGTCCAGTCCAGATAAGCCTGCTGATTTCAGACGATTTCGCTTGTTAGCATGGGATTAAAGATCATCACAAAAATCTTGGCAAACAGAATGCAGAAAGTAATTATATCTTTGTTGCATAAAAATCAGTACGGCTTTATTAAGTCCAGGACTATTCAAGATTGCTTGGCGTGGGCATTTGAATATCTTTATATCTGTCATAAATCCAGAAAGGAAATTGTGATAATAAAATTGGATTTTGAAAAGGCTTTTGATATGGTTGATTACAGTGCTATATTAGCTATGTTGAAGCACATGGGTTTTGGTGATATTTTCATCAATTGGATTGAAAAGATTCTTAACACAGCAACTACTTCCATCATTCTGATGGTGTCCCAGGAAAAAACATTAAGTGTAAAAGAGGGGTCAGACAAGGTGACCCCCTTTCTCCCATATTGTTTGTTACTACAGCTGAGCTTCTACAGATTATAATAAATAAGGCATGGCAAGATGGTATCATCTCCTTGCCGCTGGATAATTCATATGGTCAGAGCTTCCCAATATTGCAGTATGCTGACGATACACTTCTCATAATGCCAGCCGAGCTTGATCAGATTATCAGCCTTAAAAACATACTGCAAACTTTCACAAGTTCTACTGGGTTGAAGATCAATTTTCATAAATCTTCCATGGTACCAATCAACACTAGTGCTGAAAAATGTGGTCAGCTTGCTATTGCATTTGGATGCAAAGTTGAAGCCTTACCATTTACATACTTAGGACTTCCTATGGGAACTTCGAAACCCAGAGTTGAAGATTTGATGCCAATGATTTCAAAAATTGATAAGCGGCTGGCTGGTATCTCAAATCTCCTTTCATATTGTTCCAGAGTTGTCGTTATTAAATCAATCATATCAGCAATGCCAAATCACATCATGTGTGCTCTGAAAATGCATTACTCCCATTCGGATCATATTGAAAAATCGATGAGAGTATTCCTATGGCATGGAAAAGAGATAGAGAAAAAACGTAAATGCCTAGCAAAATGGGACACGGTGTGCTTGCCAAAATCAGCAGGAGGCTTGGGTATTATCAGCCTGAGGGACCGAACAAAGCTCTGCTTATGAAAAACCTATACAAAATTTTCAACTCTATGGATTTGCCATGGGTTCAGCTCCTATGGGAAGCATACTATAAGGATGGTACAGTACCAACGATACATCAACAAAAAGGATCCTTTTGGTGGAAAAGCTGTGTTTCATTTATGGAAGATTTCAAAAGACTTACCACATGTACGCCTGGTACAGGAAACAATATATTGCTGTGGAAGGATAAATGGCAGGAAGATACATTTCAGAGACAGATGCCACATCTACATTCTTTTGCCTTGGACAGATTCATCAACGTCCAAAAAGCCAAGCAGCTAGCCCCTGAAAACCTCCACACTTTATTTCAACTGCCCCTATCTATGATAGCCTCCGAGCAGTTTGACAGATTAAATGGTATATTGACTGATCTTACTGACAATAACAATAAAGATACCTGGCATTTTCCCTGGAATAACAACAAATACTCCACTAAAAAGGTATACCAAGCTCTTGTAAATACTTCTGATGCTCCTGAACCATATAGATGGATTTGGAAATCTCCATGTCTTCCGAAGCACAAGTTTTTCTTTTGGTTGATGATCAAAGACAGACTGAATACTAAAGATCTTATGGAGAGGAAGAACTTCTATGTTGAGTCCAACTCGTGTGTTTTGTGTGACAATAATGAAAGGGAAACAATGCTGCATCTCTTTTTTGCTTGCGAATTCAGTCAGAATATTTGGGGCAAGCTTGATACAGAATGGAACATTGACAAAGAATTCATGGAGATGCTGATTGATGCCAAGAACAGATCAACTAACCGTTTCTTTAAAATTGCTTTAATAGCAGGATGCTGGAGTATTTGGAATCATAGAAATAAAATCATCTTTGAAGATGATCCGAGGAACCTAGATGTTTGTTATGCTTTTTTCAAAGATTCGGTAGAAATAATCAGGCATAGGATTAAGCCTAGTCTGAAGGAGGGTATGCAATCTTGGCTAGACCTCTTGTAATTTTTTTTTCGAACTCAATATTCCACCCCATATGTGAAAATGAGAAAATGACGCAGTGGGGTGTCCTTCGCGTCAGAAAAAAAGTTCGGCTTACGCAAGGAAAAGAAAAAAACCAAACAATCATACTCTCATACGTATCCAGTGTTGGATTTTAATCGTCGACATATCCAGGAAAAGAAAAAAACCAAACAATCATACTCTCATACAACTGTTCCCGTAATTCTTTTCCCAGACGGACTCGATCATAAGTCTTTAAATGTGCACACGTACGGACACGTACGGACCAACTCGAACCAAGCACTAGCATACACCAAAAGGTAACTGACGTACCTGCAGGACGACTGCGATCGAGTAAGAATCATCACCTTGCATCCAGGGTAATCACTAATCAGAAATTGTTCAGCACAATATCCTGTAATCCTTGCATTCATCCTCAGTAAACTTGTTCCAGGGTAATCGTTTATTATATAAATCACGCGAAAGAAAGGCGACATCGTCGCTCTGGAAGCCGATGGGGAGCGGGCGGCGGTGGCATGACCCCCGAATTTGCCGTGAGTGTCGCGCTAAATTTTAACCCTAGCGGGGAAAGAAAGGCAACATCACCACTCTAGAAGCCGATGGGGAGCGGTGGCATGACCCCCGAATTTGTCGTGAGGGCCGCGCTAAATTTTACATTTGAGCTGCCCGCGGTGGCTTGCAGCACCAGCATAATCGTCACAGTGACATGCAAGAGTAGCTTCTCCAAAATGGACATCGACATTGGCCATGACACGACAACTTTGTATCATGACACGCTGCAGGACCCATGGCGGGGAAGAGTGTTACTCCACTGGTGGGGTATTGGGATGAGCGTGGACACCGAAAGGATTATGGTGAAATTGCTATTCAAAATTAAGAAACATACACAAAATTTGAGAAATATAAAGATAATGAATGTCATCGTGTTGTCCCGTTGCATCGCAGGGGCATTTAGCTAGTATTAATCAAGCAGCGAAGTTGGTTATCTCTTTCGCTAACCAAAGTCTTTCGTATATGTGATGGGTTTAGAGGTATGTTCTCTCGAGTCCCTATCTAGAAGCACAATCGATCTCATTATCGCCAATGATAATGCACCTTACTGCTCCAGTAATGGACATTCAAGAATGATGTCGTGAAGGCCCGATCCCTGCACGTCGGGACAAGCCGAGAACTAAAAAGAGTAGTGCGTGCCCGTTTGTCAAGCATTAGGTGAAGTGCAGTAATTATTTGATTAATTAACAATGCGTTGTTGTCCTGGTTACATCGCGTTGATGGTTTTGGCTAATTCTGTAGTATGTGTTGTTTCTGTTGTCGCTTCGCTGGATGTAGACATTGTGTCATTTTAAGTGTACCTTGTATATAGCCATGTGGATTGGCATGCCTTAACACTTTCACCGGCTAAGCTAGGAGGTATAGACATGTGGACTATATATGAGCAGACTAGGTAGATTTGTTTACGTAAAAACCCTGGAAGAAAATGTTTTAGTTAGGCGCGGTCCAAGCTACAAGAAGTGACAATTTTTAGGTTGACCATTTGTGCAGTTTAATTTTATCGATCCATGTAATTTGGAGTTCCGTTGCTAGCTACTGTTGGATGCCACTAGAAATGCAATACGAAAATTTTACTCGAATTAGGAAAAAAGACTCCGACTGACGTACCATCCCAATCCTGACCAGATAATGTAGACCGAAGGCAGCGAGTGAATCCAACTGCGAACATAATAATAACCGAGTTAGAAAAATCATAACATCGATGACTTCATGGGATACTAACTGGAGAACATAAAAAATACAGTAGGTTGTTAATTACACCCAGCGTGTGAGTGTCTCTTCTTTCTTCCATTTCTCGCCGCTGCA
This sequence comes from Poa pratensis, assembly GCA_947311845.1. Lineage (NCBI taxonomy): Eukaryota > Viridiplantae > Streptophyta > Magnoliopsida > Poales > Poaceae > Poa > Poa pratensis. The sequence continues at coordinate 5,473,631 of CAMZMU010000095.1, read as the reverse complement.
CTAATCCATAGATGACCCATTCCACTACCAACTTCAGTTATATGCAGTAATAGAGGCTGGTGGCCGAACACAGCCAGTCAAAGTAACACCATAACCTGTGAGGCCTAAGTGCTCGTGTATCCAATCCGATAGACAAAACATTATATTTGTGTCCTGCATCCACATCCACACAGAAAGCACGATCGATGAAGCGGACAAACTAATTAAAATTGTGGTTGTTGCTGAAATTGGCCAAGCAGCACATGCTCCTGTGCCCAAACAACAGGAGAGAGATGGCAGCTTCACATGCATCTAGTGTTGCAAGTTGCAGCCCGGGAAAGGCTTCACAAGTTCCACAGGGACAGGATGAGGGCATCTCCAGCCCCCCCCCCCCCCCCCCCCAGCGCCTCCCAGAAGCCGAAATAGCGCCGTTTGGGTTAAATATCGTCGTTTTTCTCCCAGCCGCCTCCCCAGGAACCCAAATAGCGCCGTTTTGGCTAAAACTAGCGCCGGCGCTCCCAGGCCAAACCCAGCCCACTGGGTTCCGCCTGGGGGGGTCGGCGGAAGGGAAAACACGCGTGGGCCAGCACTGTCGGCGAGAGATCGCATTTCCCCACCCCCGCCTCGCCCTTTCCTCCATCCCGTCTCGTCGCCGCCGGTACCACCCCTTCCCCTCCGCCGCACACAAGCAGCTAGGAAGCCCACCATCTTGTCCAATCCACGCCGCCGGCGCCGCCCCTCCTCCCTCCGCCGTGATCTAGCTGCAAGGAAGCAGTGGCGGAGCTAGCATGTAAGGATTGGGTTCAACTGAACCCAATGGATTTGTGCTAATCTACAGTAAATTGCTACTTAGCACGGTTTATCACTTAGTTAGACCTCATGACTATGCAGAGATGAACCCATTGACTTATTCTTCTAGCTTCGCCCCTGCAAGGAAGGCTCTCGGGAAGGCTCGCGCCCACCTCGCCCGCAAGGTATTCGGCGTTTTGTCCGCCCAGCCATGGACTCCGACGACGAGTAGTTGCTCGCCAAACTGCTAGAAGAGGAAGCCGAGGCCGACATCGACGATGAAGAACACTTGCTGATCCTCACCTACCTTGCCGGCCTGCTCGCAAACGAGGCCGCGGCGTGGTGGCTCGGCGCCCGGTCGGCGCAAGAGCAAGCCGAGGCAGCGCCAAGAAGGCTAATGCATCCTCTACTCCGACTACTTCGCCGACGACCCCCTGCAGGACGAGACGGTGTTTCGGGGTGATACGTCTCAAACGTATTTATAATTTTTGATTGTTTCATGCTTGTTTTATAACATTGCCACATGTTTTTATAATGTTTTTATATCATGTTTGCATGTTTCATGGAACTAACCTATTAACAAGATGCCCAGTGCCAGTTCCTGTTTTCTGCTGTCTTTTTGTTTCAGAAAAGCTAGTTGGGGAAGTTTCTCTGAATCGCCTAAAAATTTACGGGAATTATTTTTACATAGAAACAAAGACTGCGTCCGAAGGAGACCTACAGGGGGCCCCACAGGCCGCAGACGACCTCCAGGCGCGGTCAACCCCTTGACCGCGGCTGGGGCCCACCTGGGCGCCTCGGGCGTCTCCCCGAGTTGCCCTTTCGCCTATAAATTGACTTCGTCCCGAAAACCCTCGATACCCGATCATATTTTTCAGAAAAGTTCCGAGGCCGCCACCGTCGCCAACCCTAGATCGGGAGGGTCCTGAAGCTCTTCCGGCATCCTGCCGAAGGGGGAGATCGTCACCGGAGGCATCTACACCACCATGCATGCCTCCGGAGTGATGCGTGAGTAGTCCACCATGGCACTACGGGTCCATAGCAGTAGCTAGATGGTTGTCTCTTCTCCTTTGTGCTCCATTGTTTAGATCTTATGAGCTGCCTACATGATTAAGATAATCTTTATGTAATGCTACATGTTGTGTTTGCGGGGATCCGATGAATTATGGAGTCATGACATTATTGTTCAGATTGTTTATTCATATTTTTATTTATGATCTTGCATGCTCTCCGATGCTTGTGGATGCTTTGGCCGAAGTAATTGCTTGTATCTTAGAGAGGGTATTTATGCTAGATAGTGGGTTCATGCCTCTCTTGTCTGAGCTCGAGTTGACGAAACGATTAAGACTTGAGATGTGCTGTTGCTACTAGGGATAAAACACGGTGTTTATTGCTTTATGTTGTTTACATTGCTTACATTACGCACCATGCTTATTGCAATTATCTGTTGCTTGCAACTTAATACTTTCGGGTGACAGCTGGATAGCGATCCCGGGGTGGATTATTAGTCATAGATGCAGTTGGATAACGGTCTATGTATTTTGTCGTAATGCCCATATTAAATGAAACGGTGAACTTTGTGTCATGATAGTATTGTGTTGCGCCCATGTTTGTCAATTGCCTCGCTGTAATTTGTTTACCCAACATGTTTATCTTTCGGAGAGACACCACTAGTGAACTGTGGACCCGGTCCTATTTTCCTATATTGTTTACAACCGTTCTAATAGCTTTTCTAAATCATTTTGCTCGCTGGTCATTTTTGCTCTCATATTATTTTACACACATACATTTAATCCTTTGTGTTCAGCAAGCCGGAGAGATTGACAACCTCTCTGTTTCGTTGGGACAAAGTAGTTTGTTCATGTGTGTGCAGGTCCACGTCAATTATCGTAAACGGCGCCGTTGACACCTTTCTGAAGCCTTCTCCACATCCTACTGGATTGAATAACTTGGTTTTGTAATCAAGGGAAAACTTGCTGCTAAATTACATCAAAACTTACACTTGGGGTCTCCCAACGAACGTGCTATTCCACGCCATCAAGCAAGTTTTCTAGCGCCGTTGCCGAGGATTTGGAAGCTTCAGCGAGGGGAGTTTTGCACGTCCTTACACTCTATTTTGTTATTGTCTTGCTTAGTATATTTTTTGTTAGTCTTGTTTTGCTTTTCGTTTGCTTTAAAACTCAAAAACACAATTAAAAATTCCAGCAAGTGTTTTCTTTTTGGTTTGTTCAATTTTATTGCTTGTTTGATTCATCATGCTTTTACCTAAGTTTGCTATGAAAGACATTGAGGTAGGAAGTGGTTCCATCATTGGTAAAAATAATATTGAAGAATTCCTTAACCACATTAATAGTCTTTATGATCTTAATGAAAAATCTTTGGTGGAACTTACACATGATTATGAAACAGTTGTAGTTTCTTTGGTGGAAAAATTAGAAGCTAGGTTTGTTAACCTTCATCCTACGATACAACAATTATTCTTTAAACTTGAAAGTATGAAGAAAGGGGAAGATAAATATTTCTTGCTTAAAACCTTGCTTATGGAATTTGATGATATTGCTAGAGAAGTTAGGAAGCTTTTTGCTCATTATAATATGCTGGGATGTAGCCTTAATATTAAACACACCCTTGAAACTTTTGAAATTAAAAGGATGAAGTATGAAGGAAAAAACTGAATGTGAAAGGGAACTAAAAATACCTATACCCTTCAAGCTTATAGCAAGGCAAGAAGCCCTAGAAAAGAATTTTGATTGGGTTGTTCCTGAAAACCCTTTTGATGAGAGTAGCAAGCCTAAAAGAAGTAATAAAGGAGAATCTGAGCCTTGCATAGGGAAGATACAATCATTTATGAAAAAAAATTACAATGATGATTTGAATGCCAATATTGATAATACTTGATCTTTTGCCATTGTGCCTAGCTAAAAGGCGTTAAACAAAAGCGCTTATGGGAGGCAACCCATTATTTTTACCTTCTGTTTTCTTTTGGTTTTGTTGAGTTTTGGGTGTTGTTGCCTCTGTAGCAACTCCCTTGTATCCTTTTTGTTTTGGTTTTTGTGCCAAGAATAGCCTCTAATGGGAGGAAAGTAAAAATTTGAGTTGCTGTCCAGAAATAGATTTCTGTCCGTCACCGTATGAAATTCTAAAAAATCACAGAACGTGATCTGTTGCTGAAAAGTTTTGACAGCAAACATCTGGGTTTTGTCTAACTTTCATTAGTTTTAAGTTTTCTGATTCGAGGTGTCCTAGTAGCCCGAAAAAAATCATCTTTCGTTCTGTTCTGTTTTTGACAGATTCTGTCTTCGTTTTTGCATTGCTTCTTTTACGAGCAAAGTGGAATTTTTTATCCACGGAACATCACTTAAACCTTTGTGGCAGTAGCCAATGTTTAGGAACAAGTTTATGCAATGTGCCAAATGAGAACTATAGGTGGATTATTTTATTCGAGAACTAACCCCTCTAATCAGTTTGTGAGAAGTTTTGTGTGAAGCAAGTTTTCAAGTGTTGAGAGAACGAGGTGATGAAAGAAGATGAAAAAGGATTAAAGTTCAAGCTTGGGGAGGCTCCCCTGGACCTCCACTAAATATTCAAGAAGTCTCAAGCGTCTAAGCTTGGGGATGCCCAAGGCATCCCCTTCTTCATCGACAATTAATCAGGTCGATCTCATGAAACTATATTTTTATTCCTTTACATAATATGTGCTGTTCTTGGAGCGTCGTTTGTGTTTTGTTTTCAGTTTTGTTTTGTTTTGTCTGTTGGTAGTTTTCAATAATGGATCCTTACATTCTTGTGTGGGAGAGAGACACGCTCGTTTTTTCATATATCACTCCTGTTCTTCACTTATATGTGTAGAGTGTTTGGCTTTTATTATTTTAGCTTCTAGCTCTTGTTTTTCATGTATCTCTTTTCAGAGCTATTAGTTTCTTGTAGTTAGGAAGTACTCTCTTGTGTTTCATGCGTATTTGCTTAGAGAGTTTTGTTCAAATAAGTTGATTGGTGTTTGGTTGAAAGGGAAACTATCATGTAGGAAGTGGTAAAAGAAAGAAGTTTACATAATCTTGTAGGTCATTGTCTTGAATAATTTGATGCTTGTCAATTGTTTTGAGAGATGAATTAGATTAAATGTTTAAACTTGTGGATCATTTACTTAAGAATGGAGTAGTGGAGAAATACCGTAAAGCCTTAAATTATGACACTTGTTTTGATTGGTATTTTCTCAAAGTCTAGATATTCTTTTTGTAAAAGCATGTTTGTTGACAAGGAAGACGGTATGAGGTCTAATGGTTATGCTTAATGTATATCTTGTGTTCATTCGTGTATTGGGTTGATGATATGTGTTTGCTTGATACCATGCTAAGCCAAACACTCTGTACTGAGAGGGAATGCTTCTCGTGCATCCAAAATCCTTGAGCCAAATATTTATGCCATTTGTGTCCACCATACCTACCTACATGTGGTATTTCCTAGCCACTCCAAGTAAATTTTTCGTGTGCTACCTTTAAAATTTCAAAATGTTATTACTCCTGTTTTGTGCCACTGCTTCCAAGCTCATGAGGACGTAGTTGTTGGGTTTGATATCTTCCATGCTAAATAAGTTATCCAAGGACTTGTATGCTTCATCTACTTGTTCATTAATTTTGCAAAAAGAGCTGGCAGCGGGGTGCCCAGCCCCATAAAAGATAAATTATAACTTTCACCAAAAAACTCTCCTCACATTTTGTTCCTGAGAATTCAGTAAAACATCTGCATGTGTAAAGAAAGGAGATAGAGTATTGATCTGCTTGCTGCAGAAATAACGTTCCTCATGGGAGCCGCTCTTAAAATTTGTTTGGTATGGAAGATATCAAGAACTCTATTGCCATTCGTTGACCATAGTATGCACCACTCTAAAAAAGAATAATTTTTATGTCTCTATATGCTTTCAAAAACCAAAAAGCTCTAGCAAACGATTAATCTCTGCGTCCCTCTGCGAAGGGCCTTTCTTTTACTTTAATGTTGAGTCAGTTTTCCTTTCCAATCTTTATCTCTCAAGCAAACGCATAGTATCAATTTTGGTGCAAGTCTACTACATTTTATCTTTATGTTTAACTGTGAAAACTTTTGTATTGACATTATCCAGTGATAAGTATGTTACAAGTTGAAGCTTTGGCTGAAAACTTAAATCTTACTATGTGTTGGTTGAACACCTTTTTCAGAAGTATATTGCTATGTGAGCTATCAAGCATGACGTGTTTTATAATTTTCAAGTCTCCAAAGTACTATCTATGAAAAGTTCTTGCTTAGATGTTATACATGGTTAATCATTGTTTACTTCATTTCAAACTATAGACCATTTTTTGGATCACTTTCATTCAGTTCATGTGCTTTACATTATTATTTGATCAAGATTGTGTTTGAAGAATGTCACCACAAAAATTATCTTGTTATCATTTACCTACTCGAGGACAAGCAGGAATTAAGCTTGGGGATTGATACGTCTCAAACGTATCTATAATTTTTTATTGTTCCATGCTTGTTATATAACATTGCCACATGTTTTTATATCATTTTGGCATGTTTTATGGAACTAACCTATTAACAAGATGCCCAGTGCCAGTTCCTGTTTTCTGCTGTCTTTTTGTTTCAGAAAAGCTAGTCGGGGAAGTTTCTCGAATCGCCTAAAAATTTACGGAATTATTTTTACATGGAAACAAAGACTGCACCCGAAGGAGACCTGTAGGGCCCCACAGGCCCCAGGCAACCCCCAGGCGCGGTCAACCCCTTGACCGCGGCTGGGGCCACCTGGGCGCCTCGGGCGTCTCCCCGAGTTGCCCTTTTGCCTATAAATTGCCTTCGTCCCGAAAACCCTCGATACCCGATCATATTTTCCAGAAAAGTTCTGAGGCCGCCGCCGTCGCCAACCCTACATCGGGAGGGTCCTGAAGCTCTTCCCGGCACCCTGCCGGAGGGGGAGATCGTCACCGGAGGCATCTACACCACCATGCCTGCCTCCAGAGTGATGCGTGAGTAGTCCACCAGGGACTACGGGTCCATGCCATAGCTAGATGGTTGTCTCTTCTCCTTTGTGCTCCATTGTTTAGATCTTATGAGCTACCTACATGATTAAATCATCTTTATGTAATGCTACATGTTGTGTTGGCGATCCGCTGAATTATGGAGTCATGACATTATTGTTCAGATTGTTTGTTCATATGTTTTATTTATGATCTTGCATGCTCTCCGATGCTTGTGGATGCTTTGGCCGAAGTAATTGCTTCTATCTTAGAAAGGGTATTTATGCTAGATAGTGGGTTCATGCCTCTCTTGTCTGAGCTCGAGTTGACAGAAACGATTAAGACTTGAGATGTGCTGTTGCTACTAGGGATAAAATAGCGGTGTTTATTGCTTTATGTTGTTTACATTGCTTACATTACGCACCATGCTTATTGCAATTATCTGTTGCTTGCAACTTAATACTTTCGGGTGACAGGCTAGATAGCGATCCCGGGGTGGATTATTAGTCATAGATGCAGTTGGATAACGGTCTATGTATTTTGTCGTAATGCCCATATTAAATGAAACGGTGAACTTTGTGTCATGATAGTATTGTGTTGCGCCCATGTTTGTCAATTGACCCGCTCTAATTTGTTTACCCAACATGTTTATCTTTCGGAGAGACACCATAGTGAACTGTGGACCCCAGTCCTATTTTCCTATATTGTTTACAACCGTTCTAATAGCTTTTCTAAGTCATTTTGCTCGCTGGTCATTTTTGCTCTCATATTATTTTACACACATACATTTAATCCTTTGTGTCTAGCAAGCCAGAGAGATTGACAACCTCTCTGTTTCGTTGGACAAAGTAGTTTGTTCATGTGTGCACATGTCCACATCAATTATCGTAAACGGCGCGTTGACACCTTTCCGAAGCCTTCTCCAAATCCTACTGGATTGAATACCTTGGTTTTGTAATCAAGAGAAAACTTGCTGCTAAATTACATCAAACCTTACACTTGGGTCTCCGACGAACGTGTTATTCCACGCCATCACGGCGCCGTTTCAGGATGAAACGGAAGCTCTTCCTCGACATTATGCATGTCATCCGGGAGTTCAACACCTACTTCAAATGCAAGAAGGATTGCACCGACACGGTAGGCTTTACCTCACTTCAGAAGTGCACGGTGGCGATGAGAATGCTTGGATATGGTGCTCCCGGTGATGCCCAGGATGATTATCTGCGCATGTCCGAGTCCACTGTTATTGATTGCTTGAACAGGTTCTGCCGGGCAGTGGTTGCAGTGTTTAGACCAACATACTTGCGATCACGCAATGCGGAGGACACTGCCCGGATCCTGGCCACCAATGAAGCAAGAGGCTTCCCTGGGATGCTTGGAAGCATCGACTGCATACATTGGGTATGGAAGAACTGTCCATTTGCTTGGCAGGGGATGTACAAAGGCCACAAAGGAGCTTGCAGTGTGATTCTTGAGGCAGTGGCTACACAAGATCTCTGGATTTGGCATTCCTTCTTGGCATGCCAGGAACTCACAATGACATCAATGTCCTGCGGTGCTCGAATGTCTTCGGCAAGCTTGTTGAAGGACATGCTCCCCCAGTGAACTATGAGATCAATGGCCACCAGTACACAAAGGGCTACTACCTTGCAGATGACATCTACCCAAAGTGGTCAACATTTGTGAAGACTATCTCCAACCCTGTGCCAGGAACTACAAAAGCTTGGTTCTCTCAGAGCCAGGAGGCTTGCAGGAAGGTGTTGAGCGGGCATTTGGTGCGTTGCAGTCTCGATTCGCTGTTGTCCGGTACCCAGCTCTGACTTGGTCGAAGGCCAATATGTCCGAGGTGATGAACTGTTGTGTGATCTTGCACAACATGATCATTGAGAGTGAGCGGAATGTTCCGATGGATGACACTGAGCCATATTACCGACATGGTCCTCTTGTAGATGTAGATCACCAGGTGCCGGCAACATGGGCAACCTTCCTCACTATGCGCCAGGAGATTCGAGACCCGGTGATGCATACACAACTGCAGAATGATCTGGTGGAGCACTTGTAAAGGCGCAAAGGCAATGCCAATGCCAATGCCTAGTTTGATTTGTTCTATTTGCTTGCATTGTTGAACTATTTGTGTGTGCATTTGTATGTTGAACTATTTGTGTGTGAATTTGTATGTTGAACTATTTATGTGTGGATTTGTATGCCAAAATATTTGTGGAATTTTTGTATGTCAAATTTGGACGAAAATCGCCGGCTGGGGGGCGGCCTGGATTCGGTAACTGGGAAACGCCACCCCCCCCCCGCACGCCGAATAGCGCCGTTGCCCCCCCCCCGGCAGGCCAAAATAGTGTCGTTTTGCGGCCTTGGAGGGGCACAACGGCTGGAGATGCCCTGAGCTTCTCCGCCCTTTTGTATCCGCCTTTTCTCTAGTTTATCAGTAACATAATAGTCCTATAGTCCATAAATATTGTAAAGCATGTCATTTTAACTAATAATGTAACTTTATTAATTAACTAAATAAACTATGTAGATATAAATAAAATAAAATATAATTATAAAGAATCTTAGTAAAACCTAAAATTACATAAAAGTCCCTTGAAATAGTTCTCTAAAGCTATATCTTTTGCATCTCGACTTTACTACATTTTTCTAAGTGTCTCAACTGAGATAACAAATACCATGCATGCATGTTACTTATTGCCACATGGTTAGACATAAGCTATCCATTCAAATTATAGTTTTTACAACATATATTATAAATATTTGCATGCCGATGATTTTTGGGGTTAAATTTTATAGACCTATGTATCAAATAACTAACGAATTTGCTCAGCGTACAAGCAAAGCAAATAAAGAGGAAATTTTAGGCTGAAACCTAAAAAACAAAAAGTTTGGTAAGGAGAGTCATTACATATGGTGCCACTCTACAAAATTTCTTTCAAAAATCAATAGAACATCTCATGTATATATTAGATTGTACTCAAGTTATAATAAAATCATTTGATAAATTTCGTACCAATTGTTCACCTTCTAACTTTCTCTTCCTAGAATTTGTAGTTCCATTTACATGCACACGACAATAAAACAAGATATTACCTAAAAAAGAGGGAGCAAAAGACGGAATAAATTAATACAAAATATCAAGCTGTGGGTTCCATTAATTCTCAAACTTCCCCAAAAAAGGGAACCGAAGCTTATAACACCAATTTTGTTACTAAGAAAATACTAGTGAGTAGGTAAAGTTTATGCAAAATGTTACGATGTTTTCCATCAGGCCCTAATCACCCGGTTCATGTAAACCGGTAAATTAAAGTAAACACTGAAAAGAGATCTTTGGCAAGAGTTTTGACTTTGTAATATTTTCACAATTTAATAAAAGAAACAATATATTGTGAGCCTATGTATAATATCTTATGCGTGGCTGAAAATAAGATTTAAAGTGAATATACAAAAATCATGTTGAAATCCACTTTTGATCTCGGGTCCATATGCAAACTAGACGTCATACATTTCTTCAACCATCCAATTAATTATTTACATTAATAATTTATATTGCACATTCATTACATGCCTATTAAATTAAGCATCTTGACTATGACCAATTGTTTTGCATATTGATTTAAACAATATAATGTATCATACCTCTTATATCGTTTTGTTTAAACAATATAGTTTCTAAAGGGATCCTCGTTGCAACGTGCGGAGTATAGTATTGTAAATCCATTAGTATTATAATGTTCTATCGGAGGGGGTTCTCTCATGTCATGCAGGGATTCTGACAAAGCACTGCACATTTGTCTATAACCGTTGCAGGATTTCAATTGGGCAGATCACAAGTCATTCCAAAGTTATCGGTGTGCCCATGTTGGAGAATCGCATGGCTGGTTCCAACAGTTGCATGTTTTCTTATGGGCAGTCAGTGAGACCGGTAGTGTCAAGTGTGCGAGATCAGAGGATCTCCACTCTCATGATGAGTGAAATCACAGGGTAATGGTGATGTCAAGGATAAAAAAGGATCGGGAATTGACGTACGTGCGCCTGGTGTTTAGTGCTTCGTGGCATTTGCACAAGTTGTCGCCAGGTGGGGTGACATTTATCTCCATTTTTGGAGGTATTTTTTAGCTCCGTGTCTCAATTTTGGGGGTGAAAAACCCTAAATCTGACCTTCAATGGTTATACCTGGCAATGGTGGCTCTTTAATCATTTTCTTGTTGGAGGCATTGTGTGGAGACTGAACCTTCTCTAGGGTGAAAACCCAGATTCTGATCATACTGGTTAGATTGGACGTCGACGGTGTAGCGTATTTTCCCTTCTTGGAGGTTTCGCTTTGGAGAAGGTATTTTGAAGACGAGATATCGTCACCACTGGTGGTGCTATTGCTTATGCGAGGTTCTTATTGCTTCGACGGGGTCTTTTTTTTCTTCTTCTTTTGTTTTTTAGGTGTGTTCATCCTTAATGTATAGATACTCTAATCATTATAGATGCTGGGTGTACTTGATATATTATTTTGATATTAATATATTCTCTTTATAGAAAATCAGTTCACAACAAACAATAGCAATAAATAGGGGAAGACCGGAAAGGGAAAGCATTCCAAGGGCCTACTTGCAAATCGTAGAAAGTCGATGGTCGTCTCCGCAAGTGCCCAATCGCATAACAACCACACCTGAGCCTGCGGCCTGAGTGCCATCGACGGGTCGTCGTCGTTCTCGCCGAGCACGAGACATAAACAAAACAAGCAAAGCAAAACCCCACTCCGCCCTCCGCCTCTGCTTTTACCGCGCGCAGTGAAGGCCGAGGAGATCGATCAGGAGACTCTGCTCGCAGGCCGTCCGTGGGCTCGGGAGCTGTGTTTTATGATCGATCGCTGCTTGAGGCGTGTGGTGCCGTGGCGATGGTGGAGGTGGACGGAGCCGTGGGTGTAGGAGTCGGAGGAGGAGCGGAGGCGGCGCGGCGGTGGCGTCTGGCGGACGAGCGGTGCGACCTGCGGGCCATGGAGTCGGAGTACGTCCGGCGGTTCCACCGGCACGAGCCCCGCGACCACCAGTGCTCCTCCGCCGTCGCCAAGCACATCAGGGCCCCCGTCCACCTCGTAAGCGCCCCTTTCCTCTGTTGCTGTTTCCTGGCGGAGCTAGCCATGGTGTTTGTAGCACCGCTCTTTCTTGATTTGGTTAGGCAGGCCTCTCCAGCGCTGATTTTTGAGTAGGAGAGTCGCGCGAACAATCATTACTGCTTGTTTGGTCTGTTTCTGGAATCGATTCGCAAGCTTAATTTGGAGAACCGATCGATTGGTTGATAGAATCAATCCGGCATCGTGATTACTGAAGGATTTCTCTTTTCTCACAACAACCAACAAAGAAAGGTACCTGCCGTTTCATCGAGCTGTTTTCAAGTTGGGCTGCGCGTATTGCTCGCTTTACAACAAGAACAGGAGGGACCATAGATGATTGATCGCAATGATAGCCACAAAGCTGTGCGGTTTTTTAATTCGCTGCCTCATCTCACGTGGAGAGATGCTTCGTCCACCTCGAGATCCCGGCTGAATGTACTTTTGTCGACATTATTTTGGGATTTCAAGGTGTTTCTGCACCCGTCGGTACTTTCTTAGTAATTAATCTTTCAAAGGCTCTAGTACCTTTTATTCTGCAAAGTAATCGCTAGAGATGGTGGAGATATATGCTTCACTTGGACTCCACTCTTTTGGATATGTATTTAGTATTGTACTACTTGTCAGGAGAATGGATGCAGTCTTGTGATCATTTTTTATCCATGAATTATGCGATGCCGGTGGTACATAGAGTTAATTAATTCGGTAAAGCAACATAACCAATCATTTTTCGTATTTGGCGTGATCGGCATATGCTTCCAGGATGCCTCACTCTATGTTTAATCATGCCTTTATTTCGAAAGAAATTTAAGCATGTCTATGTCGTGCATCACACTCTCTAGACTCTTACCTCACATCTGGAATAATGCACGTCTCCAATCAAAGGAGCTGTCTTGTTCATGACAATGCACCCTTGTTTCTGTTTTCTTCTGAGAATTTCTGGTTTTTTCTACTGTTTATCATTGATAGGACGGTCTGGGCTATCCATTACAGTTAGGACCTTTATGCAGCACATTTAATATGAACGAACTTATGTGTTATAGATTCTTCAGTTATAAAATTACACATGTGTATGTGGATAAATCCAGTTGAATTCCCTGATTAAGTAATTTTCTATATGGGTGTTCACTCCCAGGTTTGGTCTCTCGTTAGGCGGTTTGATCAGCCACAACTTTTCAAGCCCTTCGTAAGCCGTTGCGAAATGAAGGGGAACATCGAGATTGGTAGTGTGAGGGAGGTAAATGTAAAGTCGGGCCTTCCTGCAACGAGAAGCACCGAGAGGCTGGAGCTGTTAGATGATGATGAGCACATACTTAGTGTTAAGTTTGTCGGAGGAGACCATAGGTTGAAGGTATGTACTGTCCTGATCTTCACACATTTAATTTTGTTTTTGAGTGCTTGGTTGTGTGGACCAAACATGTGCAATTTTCAGAATTGGCAGCCTATATGTGTGCATTGTGAACTTTTGCAAATTTCCTTTCTATAGTACTCTTACTGGAGTGGCTAAAACTGCGTACAGGACACCTGGTGGCTAAGAGACCACATATATATTTTTTTCTTTGAGAAGTCCTTATAGTAAATTTAGAACTTCCATGCACAATTTGCACGAGTTTTTGGTAAACTTGAGTGCTCGATTTTGCTTTGTACAGAAATACTATTAATTACTCTATTAGGAGAACATATCTTATCCCTGCAATCTTTTCTTATATAGAATTGCAGTCTAGCAATTCATCAGTGAGAGCTTATCTCAAATAGGTTTGCTGCAGGGTGATCTGTCATCTAATGAGATCATCACAAGAATATAATCGAAGATAAACATGGTAGTGGGTAGGTTAATCCCTTTCCAGTTCTAGTTCATTGCATGGTTGAACTGAGTGCACATGACGGATCGATTCCATCGATTAGAGTATAGACATCTTACTTTAAAAAAATAATAAGAAATATTTCTTTCATGGATACATTGTTCCTGCACCAATAAACAGAGTACAGTTGAAACAGTAGACTGCAGGTATATCAGGAATCTGTTCTATCCTACTGTATTAATAATAGACAAGAATATGTTAAATTATTACTAATCCTTGCGTCAATACACAGATGCGCTAACACAATGCAACCTCTGGTATGAGGAGACAATTTTACTCTAATCCCGAATCCATCCTGTTGTCTTTTCCCGTTCTATTGTCAGGAGACAGGTTCCAATCATTCCCATTGTCTAATTAGCACAAAACCCGCATCTGTTGTTGCTATATGATGTTTGCATGTTCTTAACTATTTTGGCCATGATACTACAGTATGGTCCTGAGTTTCCACCCTTCGACCTTACATGCCAAACTTCTTGCATCAAGATCTATCACTTATTTGTGGTGGTCCATCCACTTGCTTTGCTCAGCCACAAGTGGCTTTGGTCACATGCATGTGTTGTCTCTGGATAATATATGAGGCACTTACATGATTTCTAGGGAGAAATTAACTGAATTTAGTGTGTTCTTTTTGCAGAACTACGCATCCATTCTGACGGTGCACCCCGAGGTGATCGAGGGGCGTCCCGGAACCCTGGTGATTGAGTCCTTCGTGGTGGACGTCCCCGAGGGCAACACCAAGGACGAGACATGTTACTTTGTGGAGGCCCTCATCAAGTGCAACCTCAAGTCGCTCGCCGAGGTCTCAGAGCGGCTCGTCGTCAAGGATCAAACCGAGCCCCTTGACCGGTGATTGTCGATTACGATTTCCGGTTCGATCAAAATTTGCATATCCCTAGAGTGTGCAGAGCTATTTCTCCAATGGAGCCCCTCTAGGTTCTTGGATCATGAAAAAGTTGTGATGTGTCCAAGAGAGAATTATGTTGCCTTTCCTCACTGAGCTTCGTTCCGTCGCTATTCTTTCTCGTGCTTGTACGCCAGGAGGAGATTAAAAAGAACGGCCCGATTGTGTCTTATTGTGTAGCGGTGAAGTAAACATGAAAACGGTTAGAACTGGAAGGTCCTGAACGCCTCATTCTGGGGTCTCAGGGTCTCTCTGTAATTAGATTCGCTTTAGTATTTATATGGGGGATGTTTGTCTACGTTGCGTGAATACCAATCTACCCTGTGTAAACATAGTTCTCTAGATAATAGCTTCGAACGGTAGTTCCTGCGATGATAATTAAGGTGCTAGGAAATGTGTAACTAGTTAAGCTTGCCAGTTCATCATTAGTGTCGCATCTCAATAAAGAATACAGGGTACCGGAAGTCCGGAAAAAACTATAGGTATTGACTCTCCGATATATCTTATGATGAAATTCATAGGTTCCAAACATTGTTGTCAATTGATAGCGTCTTGCGTAACTTGCATCACAGACTCAAATGATGGATTGGTCATGTGGTGCTTGGACTGTGATCGTCTTTGTCATGACGTGCATCTGGAGTTCTGGACGCACCGTCATGGCGTGGTATTCGATGGGGGTAAACCCACCTGCTCGTAACGCCAGGAGTGACAGGTTCCTACACACGGATCTGACAGCCGGTGTCAGGGCAACGGCGAGTAGTCACTTACCTTGTTTACGACGAGGGAGGGTTTAGTGGGTTTCTATGAAAGCGCGAACCAACCCTCGTTGTATAACGAGGTCAGCGGCAGAAATCTGTTTTTAGTGTTTGATGGTCATGCATCTAAATTGTGAAGGAAAAGGTGAAAGAAAGTGTGTTTGTTGTGGTCAAGTGCTAGTTACGAGCCTACCACTAATACTAGCGATTTTCCGATTGACGGGGTTCACCTAATTAAGCATGTTCGCGCTATAAAGTTTGACACGCATCATTGGGAATTAGAGAGTTTTCGAAAGCCCATTCCGGTCCTCTGTTTTCGTTTCGGGTAACGCCCTTTGCCCGATCTCATCGGTATGGCAGGCGGCAGTTTGGAGAAGTTGATGAGCAATCTTAAACTTTGAGCCACGGCAAAGAAGGGAGCAATCAAGTTGACGTTCTCGTGGTGGTATCACGGCAGATGCCATAGGATGGCTTAAGTTGTACGCTGGTGGAACGGGGAGGGCTAGCTCGGTAAGGAGCGCACACGGAAAACACAAGCACACACACAATATACGCAGGTTCGGGGCCCTCGTGAGGAGGTAATACCCCTACTCCTGCCTGCCTCTCTCTATATGTCGGTATCTCACAAGTATAATGGTGCTCCTCGAGCTGTATCTTTGCAGCTATGGCAATGAGCTCTAAGG
The DNA here is from genome assembly GCA_947311845.1 of Poa pratensis. Taxonomy (NCBI): domain Eukaryota; kingdom Viridiplantae; phylum Streptophyta; class Magnoliopsida; order Poales; family Poaceae; genus Poa; species Poa pratensis. Next base: position 5,457,562 of record CAMZMU010000095.1, on the reverse strand, counting down.
AAGAAGATGAAGCAAAGGGGGAAATGTCTCTCTCTCTAGGCGTCGTCCCTCACGCAGGAGGTGGAGGGCCTCCTTTTATAGCTAGCTAGGTGCAACGGTCAGCTCCGTACCGGCACTGTGGCCACGCACGCCCGCGTCAGCTGTCGTACCGACACTGTAGCCACGCACTCTGCACCGTCATGACTGTACCCTCTGCAGGAGACACGACGTGGCTTGCCCATACCCTGTCCCATGTCTCTGCTCCCACGTACAGCCTTGGTCAGCGGCGTCCTTCTCCTGCTCCCACGTCCGTCCTTGGTCAGCAGAGGTGAGCCCGGTCACCTCAAACATGCGCCATACCGCACGCCATGCTCCCGTGTCAGACGAGATGCGACAGCAGCGCTGACCTCCGTCCGACATAAGGTGCCTCATCTCTATAACCCGGCATGGATATGCCGGACTCCCTTTCCTGAATAGCCTCCCCTGCACATAAGAAAACACACAGGTTACCGACATATATATGTCGGTCAGCATGTCTCGGATCCCATATCTCGAATCCCATATCTCGGTCAGTATAACTCGGTGAGTATACGTCGGTTCCCGCCAACATCATAACTCGGCCTCCTCTGGGCCCGGGTATGTCGGTTTTTTGTACCTCGGTCCAGTCTTGGACACAGCTTATACCATATCATGACCCTACCCGGGGGTAGCCCCCCGACATTAGTCCCCGAAGCTGGTGCGGTCCTGTAGCCTCGGATGAAGGTTCACAACAGGTTTACAAAACCAAACCAACTTGACCAAAGTATCCGACATAACTATGTCGGACCAAGTCAAATCAACAAGCATCCAATCTCCAACTCCTTCCGACATCCGCCCCTGTGTCGGTTTCTCTGACACAAGGACTCAGTTGAAGGACCACGTCAAGCTTTCACAACCAACTCAACTTAAACAAACCATCCGACATATTTAAGGTGGTTCAATCTCTAGAACTCTGAGTCGAGTCTTTAGCTGCTCTTGCCACTTTCCCCTATATCGGTTTCTCCGAAATACGAAGATTCTCTCAATCTCCTCCAAGGTCTGGCCACAGCACGTGGCAGGGAGACGCTGCGCATCGCCTCGGTTCCCGCGCGTGGACAGACATGCCTCTGCGCACGCCGCCCACGAGTTGTCACGTCCTGAGCGCACTCGAGTGCCCCCTCGATAACCGCGCGGCCCCTTGATTCACGCGCCATAACTGCGCCACCTACCGCGCTGTGAGCGGTTACCACTCTGCGGCCCATCGTGTGGCCGATCGTGCGGCCGCGATTACCGCAACCGCGCATAACGCGCGCAGTTAATCCGCTCGCCCGTTACGCAAAACCGCACGCCCCCCGCGCCTACAAGTAGCGGAGCGGGCGCCTCTCTCCTCTTCTTCTTCTTTCACTCTCCACCTCTCAACCTCCTTGCGCCATTGCCGCCGCCGCGCAGAGCAACTTGCAACCGCTCGCCGCCGGAGCCCACGAGCCCCCAACGAACGGAGCACCTCGCGCCGCCGCCGGACTAGCTCAATTCCGGCACGCCCTGCGCTTCTCGCCTCGCGCCGCCGCTCCACCGGTAAGATGTTCATCCATTACTCCTCCATGAATTTCTTTTATACCTTTACCGTAGATCCTTCATAGGTTTTCTCACTCTCAATTTCTTGTTTCTCATAGATCTTCTCCATAGATTGCTTTCTTAATTTCTTCCTTCTAGATTCCCTTTAGATTTTCTCTTTAGATTTTCCCCGGATCTTCTAGGTCATTTCTTAGTTGCAATCTCTTGTTGTTTCTCCTATATTCTTGTCTAGATCTTCTCTTAGATCTTCTAGTTAGTTTCTAGGTAAATTTGCTTTCCTCCGCCGTGCAAATGCTAGAAAGCTCACCGCCGGTGAACTTATGTCCTTTTTTGTAGATTCCGCCGCCGGCACAGGCACCAAATTCTCACTTCCTCGCCGCACCACCGAGATGTCGGCTAGCAATACTCCAGAGCCAGCCGACATTCCCATCGAGGAAAGCGAGCGCGCCGGATGGGAAGGCTCGGATGTCTCCCAAGCCGAGATAGATTGGCTGATCCGGACCAAGCGAATCCTGGCACAAGTGATATGCCGGATTCCCGGCACAGAGGCCGAGCCGGATCTGCAAGCCGTGGTCTTCGTCGCGCACTTCGAGCGTGGCTTCGGACTCCCGGCGAGCCCATTCTTCTGGGATTTCCTCAACAAATTTCATCTTCAACCCCACCATCTCCTAGCAAACGCCATCACCACCCTCTCGGCGTGCGTTTCTTTCTCCGAGGGATACCTCGGACTCTGGCCCACCGTTGAGCTTTGGCCCAAGTACTTCCAACTCCGGAAGCAGACTGTCCCGAATCCGGATAAGACCCTCCCCAAAGAAATGACTCCTTGCGGCGCTGCTACAATTATACCTCGGAAAGCCTCCATCTTTCCTCGGGTTCAAGGCCTGGAATCATGCCGGAAGTGGCAGCGCACGTTCTTCTACGTGAAGAGCCCGGACAATGTCGATCTCTTGAACCTGCCGACATTCAGTATCGGTGCCCCCACGGAGCAATTTAACTGGCAGTTCAATCCGAAGGAGACGAATCTCAAAATCAACCAGATTCACAAGATCGTCAACCAGCTTGTGGGGGAAGGTATAACGGGCGATGATCTCTTGAGGACCTTTATCAGCAGCCGAGTCTCCCCCCTCCAAGTCCGGGTTCAGAAGATTTGCCACATGAGTGGCCAATACGATCCAACTCGGATCAGCACCCACGAGCTGACAAAACCCGAGGTCAGAAGACGCGTCAAGGCAATTGCCAGAACGACGATGGATGTCGAATGGGAATGGAGTATGAAACCTCATGATAGAACTCGGCTTCCGGAGCAAGTAAGTAACTTGCAATTTAGACCGACATAATTTTTCCCGCCAAGACAACTCTTATGTCGGCTCCATACTTGGCTCCTAGAATAACCCGGTTTTATTGCTTCTGAAATGCAGAGGTTTGCTCGGCAAAGGACTAAAGATGGAGCAGATCCCTCCGCCAAATGGGGCAAAGATCTACCTGCCCCGGCCGTCACCGAGGTTGATGACCCGGACGATGAGGATCACATGCCGATTCCGGCTGCTGGCGCCCCTACCTCGGGTAAGCCTCGAGCCCGAGCCTCAATCCGAGATTGGTCAGATGACGATGACGATGATTGCGAAATTTTAGAGGCACTTGATGTTCGTCCCATCACCTTTGCTCACCCATTATCCTCGGCATCAGCTTACCCGGGCGGCCCTGTTCCGAGTACACGCCCTGCTACTACGGGCAAACAAGGCGGATCTCGCAAGCGTGCAGAGACCGGTACCTCGAATACCGGGACTTCCACATCCTCAGATCCAGCAGCGCCGAAAGCGAAGCGGCTGAAGAAAGTAGCGGTTAAACCGCCACGGGTCAAGAGGACACCGCCAGTTACTCAAGGGCAAGATACTCTTTGCCGATATACGCTCGTTTCCCTTTCTTCCTTTTTCCGGGACAATCCTTCCCCGAGATAACATTTTTTCTTGTTTCAATGCAGTGATGCCCTTGAGGTTAATCAGAGCGCATCCTCCATGTGCTCACCCCTTCCGACTCCAGCGGAACCTCGGTCAACTGACTCCGGGGTACACCCCACCCCAGTCGTCATACTGCTGCCGGCTTTTGATGCCGCGCTTGGAGGAGGCCAAGACGCCCCAGAAACCGAGGTCATGGACTCGGTTAACACCGACATCTCGGCCCCTGACCGAGATGTTGATCTCGATGCCGGCAACAAGGACTCCGCGACGGAGCGAACCGACACTCTGACGGCACCGGATCAGCAGCACCAACAACGGCCACAACAGCAATACCAGCAGCAAGATCAGCAACATCAGCAGCAAGATCAACAGCAACAGCAGCAAGATCAATAGCAACAGCAGCCGCAGCAAGAGCAGCAGCCACATCAGCGGTAACCATCGCCACCACCGACATCTCCCACACCGGCATCCCAGAAGCCAGCCTCAGTGCCAAATCTGGCACTGCCATGCCAATTGGCCACTGGAAAATTGCCGCTTATTTCGGATAAGCAACTGGTGGTGACACCAACCCACTCCTCGAGCTACCAGCAACTAGTTGCCAGAGTCTCCAAAACCGGCACAGCTATCTCGGAGTTCCCCCGCCTGCGCACTCAAAGCGGCAACAGCTTGGGCTCGGTGGAGCACTAAAACATGGATTGGAACGCCGCTGATACCAGCGAGGTTTCCTCCCATAATCCGGTTGCCCGGCACTCAGTTGGCCCAAGCCACGTTGCGCAGTCCATACACGCGCTGCAGGTTGCAGTCCTCAATACCTGCAAGGTCACAGAGGTACACCTTCCTCGGCTCAATGTTTTTTTTTGTTTTATACTAAATCACAGATATACATTATCCCCAGTCCCCGAGATTCGGGTCGAGTAGTTGATGCTCAACGGAGTAAAGACCACTCGGCGTGAATCTTCCCAAAAACTCAATATCCATTCCACTTCCAAAAAACTCTGACATCCAATCCCCGAGACTCATGTCACGCTTACCCGGCGTGAAACCTCACAAATTTCCGACATGCAGTCCCCGAGACTCATGTCACGCTTACTCGGCGTGAATCTTCACAACAATACTAACACTTTTTTTTTTCAGGATTGCACCAACACTCGGACTGAGGTGTTCAAGAAGCTGCTCTTGGAGCACAAGAAACTCAAGAATTCCCACAAGCAGCTGCATGAGGAGTTGAAGAAACGCGACGACGCGCACAATGCTGCGCTCAAAAAGGAAAAAAGACGAAGTGTCTCGGCTCCAGAAGGAGCTTGAAGCGGTTCGGAATCAAAAAGCCGAGACAGAGAAAGCTGCTGCTGCGGAGAAGAAACAGCGGGAAGAGGACGCTCAGAAGCATAAAGAGCTCCTCACCCAGACCGAGGATCGCGTCACCTCGGCTCAAGAAGAGCTAGATGCCCTCAAGGCTAAATGTGACGGCTGGTTGAAGGAGCTCACCCGGATCAACAATGAAATGGACAGTAAGTTTCCTTTATCTTTTCTCTTCATTTCTTTTGCCTCTACCGACATTAGATTTATGCCGGTATATGACTGAACTTGGTGGTAGCTTTTCTTTCTTCTTCAGAGCACTTTGCCCATTCCAAGGCCGTTGCTACCAATACTACCAACAAGGCGCGGGAACAGAGGGCAAGAACTGGTCCGATCCCAGAGGAATGGGACATTGAAGACCATCTGACTACTCTTAACGCTCGAATCTGTCCTCTGAAGCTCATTGGCACCGAGCTCCTCGAAGCTGGTATCCGGGTTTACCGGGTTCTATGGCCGGGGTGCACGCCTCCAGTCACCGTTGCCGAGTTATCCCAGTGCCTGCTGGGCGCGGAGGCAAGACTCCGAGAGTGGAGATCTTCCTCAGCACGTGCCGGCGCAGACCAAGCTTTGACTTTCGTGCTCTCTTGGTACGAGTCAATCAAGCTTGATGCAGTGCGGTCCGTGCGCCAAGGCTCAAAATGGACTTCAGATCCGACACTGATCGAGAGCCGCAAGGAGGCAGCCTCCTTCATGGCCAGCTATGCTCCCACTCGAAATTTCCTTCCTGGTCCAGCCTACTCGGAGGATGAAGAAGATGATGAGGATGATGAAGAGGGTGATGACGAGGAAGATGACAATGATGAGGAGATCGAGGTCGAAGCTCCTGACACTGCTACTGCCGGAGCAGCCGACACTGCTGAGCCGACCGCGACCGACATCTCTGAGAACCCGGCAACGAACACCTCGGTCGAGCCAGCGACCGAGACTGCTCCTGAAACTCACACCGCTCCTACTGCTCCGAGCTCCTCCGAGGCAGCTGCCTAAACTTATCACAAGCTGAACCATTAAATCCCCAGAATGTCGGGTGCAAATGTATATATACTCTTTAAATTTTTATCAGTACTACTCTATCATGCTAGTTTCAACTAGACAGGCTTGATGCTGGATCACCTTTCACCGAGTCCCCGAGTTTACTTTCTTGTTCTACTATACTTAGTAATCTTTGCTCTTGTCTACCATTCAGGCGTTCGACAGTCGAGTCACAAGATCAAAATTATAGCATACAATACTTGTAAATTTTGAGGTAAGGTTTAGAGTCATCCGACACAAAGATAAGGAATGAAAAAACCGGGTTAGTAAACAACATATACCGCATCATTTTTGGACCGAGTCCCCGAGTTTGTTTTCATGTGTACTATATACCATAACCTCTGCTCTTGACTGCCATTTTGGCGTTCGTCAGTCGAGTCACAAGATCACAACAAAATAGCATACATTACTTGAACTCTGAGGCAAGGTTTAAAACCATTCGGTATAGGGACCACATAGATAAATCATAGATAAAACACACGCATATAGACAAAGGCAGTCCCCGAGTTTCTTTTCGGAGTGCCAACATTTCATTCAAAGGAAACCGAGATACATACATTGCGCCCTTAAGAGTAGAAGGGATGGAGTAGAGCTACATTCCAGGGTCGTTTGGTTTCCTCTCCGGATTTGTCCATCTTGTTCTTCATTGCTACCTGTGCATCTATAAGATAATATGCATCATTGTGTAGAGCCTTGCTTACAATGAACGGTCCCTCCCATGGAGGTGATAGCTTGTGCATGCCGGCTTTGCGCTGCACCAGCCTAAGCACCAAATCTCCTTATCGAAAAACCCGAGGTTTTATCTTCCGGCTATGATAGCGGCGGGGATCTTGCTGATATATCGCTGACCGAGATAAGGCCAGCTCTCGTGCTTCTTCGAGCAAATCGACATCATCCTCTCGGGCTTCTTTTGCCTCGGTTTCTGTGTACAGAGTAACTCTTGGCGAGTCATACTGTATGTCGGTCGGCAGGACCGCTTCTGCTCCATAGACCAGAAAAAATGGCGTATAGCCGGTTGATCGATTCGGTGTGGTCCTAAGACCCCACAGTACTGCTGGTATCTCATCTATCCAACAACCCAGAGTTCGCATCAGTGGTTCCATCAATCGAGCTTTGATGCCGGATAGCACCGATGCATTTGCTCTTTGCACCTGCCCATTGGACTCCGGATGCACCACCGATGCAATGTTAAGTCGGATTCTGCTTTCAGCACAGAACCGAGCAAAAGTTCCCACAGCAAAGTTTGTGCCATTATCCGAGATAACGCTGTGTGGGTAACCATATCTCAAAATGATGTCTTCAAGAAAGACACAGATGTGTGACCGTCACATTTGCGGATTGGCTTCACCTCGATCCACTTGGTAAACTTGACCACCATTACCAGCATATGAGTCATGTTACCTCGGGCTGGCCTGAATTCTGCCACCATATCCAGACACCAGACAGCAAAAGGCCAATTGATGGGAATAGTCTTGAGTGCTGAGGCTGGCATGTGGATCTTGTGAGCAAATCTCTGACATCCTTGACACTTCCTCACGATATCTTCTGCCTGTTGCAAAGCTGTGGGCCAGTAGAACCTATGCCGGAATGCCTTAGCAACCAATGCTCTTGAGCAAGCATGATGACCACATTCTCCTTGATGAATTTCCAAGAGCATCTCTTGCCCTTCCTCCGGTTCAATGCAACGCTGCAGCACTGTAGTTGCACTTCTCTTGTACAACTCTATGTTGATGATGGTATATGCTTTGGATCTTATTTGCACTCGCCTGGCCTCGGCTTCATCACTTGGCAAACTCCCATCCATCATATAGGACATTATAGGTTGTGCCCATCCTGGTACAGGACGCACAGGAAATATCGGTCCATCCACCTCCATTGCCTCAACCGACATTGCATCCTCCGACATATACTGGTCAGTCCCCGAGTTCTGCCAAGCAGTCCCCGGGTTCTCCCAAATGCATTCGACATCGACGTCCATGGGAACAACATCAGACTCCGGTTTCTTCGGGATAAAGATTGACTCGGACTCGGGCGATGGTTTGATTGATATATGCTTGTACATCGGCGACTTCGTTTTCTGCCCGAGGTATATGCTTGTACTCGCAACCTTCAAAGAACCCCGAGATCTTCTGGACATGAAACCGATATAACGCCATGTTGGCGTCTAAAGCATCCCAATTTCCCGAGACTTGCTGCACCACCAGATCCGAGTCTCCGAAGCATTCTATCCGGCGAATACCAATTTCCTTGGCCACATTGAGCCCATGAACAAGTGCCTCATACTCGGCCACATTGTTAGATGCCGCAAAATGAATCTGCAACACATATCTCAGTTGATCCTGCTTAGGCGAGGTAAGGACTACCCCGGCACCTAAACCAATTTTCGTCCTGGAACCATCAAAGTGCATTCTCCAGTAATTGGAGTCAGGCAATGGTGGCTCATATTGCATCTCGGCCCAATCCACAAAGAAATCAGGCAGTGCCTGAGATTTGATGGCATCTCTTCTTTCATAATGTGGCGTATAAGGAGCCAGCTCAATGGCCCATTTGGCTACTCGGCCACTTGCATCTTTGTTACCAATGATTTCCGAGATAGGAGCTTCACACACCACTGTGATTGGATGCTCTTGAAAGTAATGCTTTAATTTCTTGACCGCCATATAGACGCCATATGTCATTTTCTGGTAGTGAGGATAATTTTGTTTGGACAACGAGATCACCTCGCTCAGGTAATATACCGGCCTTTGCACGGTTTTGCCATCTTCTTCTCGCTCCACTACCACTACGACACTCACAACCCGGTTTGTGGCTGCAATGTAGAGCAACATCGGCTCTTTGGGTAATGGTGAGGCCAATATCGGCGCAGTTGCCAACATCTTTTTTAGCTCAGTGAACGCCGCATCCGCTTGCGGGGTCCACACAAATGTGTTACTTTTCTTCATTAGTTGGTATAAAGGCAATGCCTTTTCTCCCAACCTACTAACAAACCGACTTAACGATGCCAAGCAACCAGTGAACTTTTGCACATCCTTGAGGTTATTCGGCAACCTCATGCTCTCAATAGCACGGATTTTTGTCGGATTTACCTCGATACCTCGGCTCGACACGAGGAAACCGAGTAACTTGCCTGCCGGCACACCAAAGGTACATTTGTCCGGGTTAAGTTTTATCCGGAATCTCCTTAGATTCGCGAATGTTTCTCTGAGATCATCAATCAGAGTGGATTTCTCCTTAGTTTTGATGACAATGTCATCGACATACACCTGCACATTTTTGCCTATTTGATCATGCAAGCATTTTTGCATACATCTTTGGTAAGTAGCACCAGCATTTCTCAAACCAAATGTCATGACACGATAGCAATAAGCCCCGTACGGGGTAATAAAAGCAGTTTTCATTTGATCAGCAGGGTTCAGCGGTATCTGGTGAAAACCAGAATATGCATCTACAAAGGATAACAGCTCACACCCGGCTGTGGAATCGATCACTTGATCAATCCGAGGCAGCGGGAATGGATCCTTAGGACATGCCTTGTTCAAGTTTGAAATCAATACACATGCGCCACACAATGGCCACATTCGGGTCATCCTTTTTCTTTTCCACCAGGACCGGGTTAGACAACCAGTCCGGGTGCAGCACTTCCATGATGAAACCAGCCGCAAGTAACCTGGCCAGTTCATCACCTATCACTTTCCTCCTGTCATCCGAGAGACGACGCATAGGTTGCTTCACGGTTTCATATCTGGCCTGACAAATAATGAGTGCTCAGCCAACTCCCTCGGAACACCTGGCAGGTCCTGATTTGACCATGCAAAGATATCCCGATTCTCACGGAGGAAGTGACTGAGCTCGCCTTCCTATTTCTCCGTTAACCCGGTACCAATGATGACGTTGTGGTCCGGGAACGCCGGGTCAACGTTGATCTTCTTCGTCTCCTTCGGCACCTGGAATGCCGCATTCTGCTCCGGGTTACTCATACCCGGCATACCGAGTTGCGCGGACTGCGCCAACGCCACCACTTCATGGATCTTCTTCTTCTCTGCAGCAATGATTAATGACTCGGCCAGACACGAGCCAGCCGAGGCACACTGCAAGGAACGCTTGTAATCACCCGAGATGGTGATGATGCCATTAGGACCCGGCAGCTTCATCTTGAGGTAAGCCACATGGGTAGAAATCATGAACTTGGCCAGTGCCGGTCTGCCAAGCAAAGCATGATATGGACTCTCGAGGTCCACCACCTCAAACTGGATGCTCTCAGTTCGGCAGTTGTCCTTGGTGCCAAACAACACATCGACCCAAATCTTGCCCATAGGTGCACACGAGACACCCGGCACTATACCATGAAAGGTCGTAGAACTCGGCTGCAGCATGTTTGCCGAGATACCCATCTTCACCATGGTGTCTCGGTACATGATGTTGATGGCACTCCCATTGTCAATGAGAACTCGGGTGAACCTGACATTAATGGTGGGCCCAATGAATGTCGGATCCACCACCAGAGCATAACCTCCCGGGCTTGGCATGATCCGGGGATGGTCCTTCATACTCCAGCTGATCTCCTGATCAGACCAGTGCATATACTTCGGCACAGCCGGCATAACTGCGTTTACCTCGAGTGCACGCCGGTTCAAGCTCTGCTTGTCAGTTGGCTCGGTCACAAACACCACATAGCTCTGGTGAGCCTCTCTATAATCACCCTGACGATACTCACCCTGGCCACCGGGACCAGCATTGCCACTGTTGCCTCCGACATTTACTTGGTTGACAGGTCTCGGAGCTGGAGGCCTCTGTGCCGGTGCATTCACGGGAATTGCGTTTGCTCCGGTGAGCGGTAGTGCTTGCCTCTGTTGAGGATATGCCGCTGGAGGCCTCTGAGGTGCCCCATCTGATTTCCTCCGGAGCCTCCCCCTTCCTTCAATGTGCGCTGATACCAGCTGCACTGCCGGGTTGAATGATTGGCCGGCCTGCGAGGATCATGCGTGTGATAGCTGCACGGCCCATCCAGCATTGCCTCATAGGTCAATGGCTTCTTCTGGTCACTCCACGGTCTCTTCCTTCTTGATTTTGGCCCCAAGCAGGACCACTGGTCCTCTGACGCTGGCTAGCGCCGGCATCTGGCTGGTTTTGCTCCACTGCCGCAACTTGATTCGAACCGTACCGGTAATCCGGACGGTCATCTCTCCTTTTGTTTCCGAAATCCCCGCGGCCACCTCGGTTGGCTGGTCCGGGTCCATTGTTGACCGGTATTTCTACTTGGTTCCACCGAGTTCAGCAAGGGCTGCATCGGATCACCCAGTGCATAGCTATCCGCAATCCGGATTGTCTCGGCCAAGGTGGCCGGCATCTCCCTTTGCAACTTCTGCCAGAGCATGGAGCCGTGTCGGCACCCTTGAGCAAACCATGAAATGGCCTGCGCTTCAACAACTCCTTCACAGGAATTGCGACAGTACTCCACCGGGTCAAGTAATCCCGGTCAGTTCTTCATCCCTCTGCTTGCACATGGCAAGCTGCTGAGGACGATTCGGCCTCTTGTATGTGCTGGAGAAATTGCTAACGAATGCTTCTTCAAAGTCCAGCCAGCAGTCAACGCTGCCCTCTCGCAGTTGTTCAGCCAGATCCGGGCTGGCCCTCCAACATTTGCGGGATATACCTCACCGCCCATCGGCGGTTTCCTCCCGCGATATGTACTGCCGACACATAATCTGTCAGCCAGTCTTCCGGCTTAGTACTGCCGTCATATGTCTTTGCGCCCGGTTCAATTGAAAGTGCGGCACCGGTGGCTCCCTCATGATCCGAGGTCCAAAGCATGCAGGGCCAGGTGGGCCTTGCTCTTCCAGCATCTCGGACATAAAGATCCTGTCCAGCTTATAGCGTGCATCATTCGGTGACAACTGGCGAGGTCCCAGCCGGGATCCCAGTGCACCTTCATATCTTTGATACCCGGCTTTCTCCATAGCCGAGTAACCATCATCGTAACGGTTGGCCACCTGGTCAACACCTTGTGGCTGCTGAACATGCTCGATATTCTGCTGCTGCCGGGCGGGATTTCGTGTCGGATACCGAGGTGGATAGCCTCGGCCAGCCGAGTTAACTACTCCGGCATCTGGACCGCCCGGACCGGGATTGCTTTTACCCCGGCCGGCACTGCCTCGCCCGGCTAACTGTTTTCCGGCATACGCCGGATCATATGTCTGTATCTGCTTGTTTTTACCGGAGTTTACACTCCGGTCACGATCTCCACCGACATGCGGTGATGAAGCTTGCCCCTTAGATCCTCCACTGGCTGCCTTAGCCGAGTGAACAATCTGGGACCCACCTGCAACTGTGTTAGCCTTAAGATAGGCCTCATTCTGCCGGGTAGCCACAGCTATCAACTCATTAACTCGGTCTTGCTGCCTACGGAGAGCTTCTCCGGATAAGCCGGACAACTCGGCTCTTGCTGCCTCGGCAGCTCTAAGAGTCTTAGCAGGGGAACTATACTTCGGCTTCTCGACCGACAAGTGACTAGGAGTCTTACTGGAACTAGATCTACCATCTCTAGCAATCTCGGCATTGAGGCCTTTACCCCTCTTACGCACATCCTCTATGCGACTAGGGTGAGCAGCTACCGGGGTAAAACCATGTGCTTGGTTATACTCACGGAGAGTTATCCCGAACTCTCTCCTCACCTCGGCCATCGCGAGAGCCTCCTGATGTAGGCTCTGACGACGCACTCCAACTCTGCCTCCACTTGGGCATCATCTGTACCGGCAGCTACCGGCACAGCCAGCTTCTCGATTATCTCCTCGAGAGAGCCGGCCTAACCGGTACCTCGGATGTACCGGCCTGGTCGCGGAGGTTCTCCCTCCTCTCCAGCAGTTTCGCCGATCTGGTGGTCTTGGCGGCAGGTTTGCCGGCATCTCCTTTGCCGGGTTCTCCTTTGCCGGTTTCTCCTTTACCGGCACCACCCGCAGAGCCGGTCATCATGACCTCTGCGCAGCTCCCGGGGCGAGCGCTACGCCGGCCGCGAGCCGCACAGACAGCAGGAGGATCCTCGGCTACAAGCACCTGCTCCGGGTACTTGCAAACGAACTCAGTGGCGACGTAGATCTCGAACGTCCCGAAGAGGACAGGCAGCCGTTCCTCGGAATCGGCCTGCTACCGAAGCAGCCCGCGTTGTCGCTGATGAAGTTCAGCATGCCGAGTCTGTGGACAAGGCCACTGACCACGCGCTCGCCGGAGGCGATGATGGAACCCGTCCGGATGAACACACCAGCCAGCGCCGCTGCTGCTCCACGGCGCGCCAACTGTCGTGGTGGTATCACGGCAGATGCCATAGGATGGCTTAAGTTGGGGCCGATGGACGCTGGTGGAACCGGGGAGGGCTAGCGCGCTAAGGAGCGCACACGGAAAACACAAGCACACACACAATATACCCAGGTTCGGGGCCCTCGTGAGGAGGTAATACCCCTACTCTTACCTGCCTCTCTCTATATGTCGGTATCTCACAAGTACAATGGTGCTCCTTGAGTTGTATCTTTGCAGCTATGGCAATGAGCTCTAAGGAAGAAGATGAAGCAAAGGGGGGAAATGTCTCTCTCTCTCTAGGCGTCGTCCCTCACGCAGGAGGGGGAGGGCCTCCTTTTATAGCTAGCTGGGTGCAACGGTCAGCTCCGTACCGGCACTGTGGCCACGCACGCCCGCGTCAGCCGTCGTACCGACACTGTAGCCACGCACTCTGCACCGTCATGACTGTACCCTCTGCAGGAGACACGACGTGGCTTGCCCATACCCTGTCCCATGTCTCTGCTCCCACGTACAGCCTTGGTCAGCGGCGTCCTTCTCCTGCTCCCACGTCCATCCTTGGTCAGCAGAGGTGAGCCCGGTCACCTCAAACATGCGCCATACCGCACGCCATGCTCCCGTGTCAGACGGGATGTGACAGCAGCGCTGACCTCCGTCCGACATAAGGTGCCTCATCTCTATAACCCGGCATGGATATGCCGGACTCCCTTTCCTGAATAGCCTCCCCTGCACATAAGAAAACACACAGGATACTGACATATATTTGTCGGTCAGCATGTCTCGGATCCCATATCTCGAATCCCATACCTCGGTTAGTATAACTCGGTGAGTATACGTCGGTTCCCGTCAACATCATAACTCGGCCTCCTCTGGGCCCGGGTATGTCGGTTTTTTGTACCTCGGTCCAGTCTTGGACACAGCTTATACCATATCATGACCCTACCCGGGGGTGCCCCCCGACAGACGCTCAACAAGATGAAGGGAGAGGTTGGAAGCGGCGATTGGTATGTGGTGCCAAAGATGTTCTCTCACAAACCTCCAAAATTACAAGTGGAAGAACTAATAGAAAAATCCTACACAGCTCAAGGGGGATCGCCTTCTCTTCTCTGCACCTTGGGAGTATTCGATCGGTGGACCGTCCCAACCTTGTGCTCGTCCACTACATATTCCTTCCTTTTCTGGTCATACACACGTTTCTAGACCGTTGTATCTTTTTTTACAAAATGGCTATTTTTCCTAATCTTCAGCTAATTGTAGCCCTTCGAATAACTTTCAGCCACATATGGCCCTTTTCAAAATGCCATAGACTTAGATGTTTTGAAAATCTCTCAGACCCTCAAAGTCTCGAAAAACACCATTCACTTTGGCCTATCCGAGTCCGATAAACGCAAAACTTTCTAAGTCATTTATAATAAGACATTTGATATGGAGTTACTCACACATAGAGACTTTGAATCTCAGAGTATGCCAACTGATATAGCGTATTCTGAGATTCTCAGAGCACGCCAACTATATGGCTTATTCAAGATGACTTAGAATTTTTTGTTTTCTGGACTAGGATAAGCCAAAGTGTATGGCGTTTTCTGAGATTTTCAAAACGCCTAACCCTATGGCGTTTCAGGGGAAGGGCGGCTGAAAGTTATTCGAAAGGCCACCATAGCTGAAGGTTAGCTTAAGCGCCATTTAGTAAAAAATATCCTAGACCGCAAGATCAATTATTGCCCCCACGATATTTTTTTGTCATCATGGACATGCCCTCTGACCACGCCCCCTTGTCCTCCTGACTTCTCTGGGTTCTTCTTGAATATTTTAGAGAACCTTTATTGTAGTCTCTGCGTTAGTTGGTGTCGATGGTCACGGTTGTATATAGTCATACAATGTTTTCATCGCTTCAGTTTTTTTTTTTTTTGCTTCATCCGCCTTGGTATTCATTTGGTCTTGTAGGAATTTGCTTTGTGCCGTTGTGATCTTTTGTGTGTGTTTGTGTGTCATGTGCATCTTAATTATGTGGAGGCCGAGTGTGTGCCCTGTATCTCCACCGGGAGCCTCGAAATATTTCCCGACACCACCCAAAATGTCCGGCACTATGGGGTTGCAGCCCCCAGCGGCACCACTGGAAAGTTTCATTTAAAATTCCGAACATTCATAAATTTTGAATAAAATGATCGATTTTCATTGAAACTTGACATCTCACAACGAAATTTAAACTAATACTTAAACTATATCTAATCTAGACGCCGGGGCTGGGAGCATCTGGCTCATTGGGGCCATCCTAGCCATCGTTCACCGTCAGCTCAGTGAAGTAAGTGGGGGTGGGGGCTGACTCATTGGCACTTGACACCCGCACGAGCCATCGCCTCTCCCATCTAAACCCTAAACCATTCGGAGAGCCTTTGCCACATAAACTTCTCCTCCTCCACCACCACCTCCTCCATCTCCTCGTTGTTGCTGTCATCGTCCGACAACGGAGGTGTTGAGTCTGACGGTAGAGTACACTGGAACACGGCCATATGAGGGTAGCCCACGAGGTGGATAGGTGGCGAGGCATTTTGTTGAAGACGGTGGAAGTGAGCATGACTTGACTTGGTGGCATGGCGGACCATCTTTACAGCCGAAGACTAGACGGGAAGCAGCGGGAAACGGTGGCCTAGACGGGAAGCGACGGGTGGGTGGGGAGGCGACACGACCGAGTAAATGCCGGCGACGTGCGGGTGGTCGTACCTCTGCCGCATCGGCATGGCATCGCCGAATGGGAAGAAGAGAAGGTTAGACATCATTTAAACCGCCATGACATACTGGTGCGTGTATGTATTACAAGGACGACCCACCTGTCGAACTTAGTGTCGGGACGTTGTCTGACGACCCCGAACAGGCCCTGCATTTGGGGATGCCGGACACATTTTTGGGCTATTTTTTTCCAGACTGGACCCCATTAATTTTTTTTGGGAGCGGGGGGAGATGCTCTTATAATTCTTAGAAGATATCTAGCCGCAAGCATACCCGATACGGGGCATGATGGCCACTAAGGAAAAGAACAAAATAGATTATCATCCCAACCAACCATGTTGTGAGTTTAACTTGTCAAACAGTCTAATCAGCAGGCATCACTATACTGTTTAGTAGTATTAGTTAGTTGCCTCGCCGGTGGGCAGATCGGGGCAGAGGATAAACGGAGACGGAATTCAGAGAGCACGGGGGATGGGTGGGTCTCACGGTTTGCCCGCCTGTGGTTCGGGGAGCTGTGTGTCAGAGCGTGGCGGGTACAACTACAAAAAGGTTTCCCTTTCAAAGGTCACTCCATGAAAGTCACCAGCGCGCCACGTGGTGGCCCTATGAGGTAGCGAAATCCAATTTGGTGACTGGAGGATAGCGACGCGCACGTGCTGGCCCGTAGCCTCCACGTACGTATGTCTCCGCACGGACGAATCCAGCGTTATCCTGGGAGGAAGCCCCCCGCGAGGCGTACTTCCTAGGCGAATAACGCACACGTCTCGGCCTGACGGTGTACAGGTTGCCTCCCGCGTACGTGTGAGCCTGTGTAAAATTGAAGCATCTAGTGTAGTACACAGAACAACATTTTTTCACTTTTTTCTCTCCTACAGTACACAGATTCGATTAAATATTACGGTTTGGCTTCGTCTCGATAAATTTTAGTAATATCTTGAATGAGTTACATTGGTCATTGCGCGCATTTATCGTTGCACACATTGGTCGTGCGTGTGTTACAGCTCGGCTTCGCCTGGATGGTTTTGCCTCGCAGAGCTCTAGACGCCTACGGCGCATCATCTCGGTTGCGCCTCGTTCTATGCACCTACGGTAGTTGTACATACACGAATATTGAGGGAGTAATAAAGGGAGAAAATGTGCCTCGTTCAATTTACTTTGTTTCTTTTGATGTAATTATTTTATAAATATGTACTCTATCTAACTTTTAATAAAGGGAGAAAATGAGACTGTGGGGGACTCCCCTGCAGTAGAAAAGTTTCAAAAAAAAAACATTGAGGGAGTACAAAGTATGAGTTATTGGTAGTACAAAGGACGGTGTGGAAAGTACACAAAATACGGAGTACAAACTACACATAAATATGGTGTACAAATTACCAGAACTAGGAGTACATAATACACATAGGACGGTATACAAACTACACAGAACAGGGAGTACAAAGTACACAAACACAGGTAGTACAACTACACAGAAAACGGAGTACAAAAATACACATAACAGGGAGTGAAATGTACACAGAAGTGAGAGTACAAAGTACACAGAATATGAAGTACAATCTATACATAACAGGGAGAACAATTTTTTTCTCAAAACTTATCAACATGGGATCTAGTTTTGAATAAATCGACGCGAGGAGCTAAAAGTGTAAACAGTTCGTAATTTGGATGAAAGGTTTTCAAGATATTCCATTTTGAAATCTCGGTTTTGAAAAAAAGGGAAAAGCTACCTTCTCACCTCCTGTATCTCTTTGTCTCTCATCCTTCTCACTTTTAATCTAGTAACGACACTTGGCGGACATACAAACAACCACGAGGGACCGAGCGAAGAGAAAACTACAATTGTCGCGACGTGAACAAGCGTGAGGTACCTAGGGAAACCTTTTTTAGTTATTACCGTGGCAGCGTGCACCGGGAGCTCCTATACATCACAGTACGCAGAGCGCGCTCGCTCCCGCCTGCAGCATCGACGTGGGCCGAGCCCACCACTTCATTGTTTTCCGCATCGACTTCCTCCCCCGTCGATCCCCCGCGCCACCGCCAGCCGTAACCACCAGCTGCGCCCGGCGCCGCTCCCGGCCTGCTCGAACCGCCGTCTCCCCGGCTTCCCTCTAACCCCCTCCCCCGACACCCAGTTTCTTCTCCGATGCCGGTCACCGCACCCGCACCCCCCGTTAAGTCTCTTCCTCACCTCCACTTGCGCCGCAGCGGCGAGCTACATCGTCGCCGACTACGGTGAGGTCCATTCTTCACCTGCCGGCGACGTCGCGGCTAGGTGCGCCATCCCGTCGACGGCGAGGTCGGTCTGCCTTTCTCTCCCTGTCTTCTCCTTCTCGGGCCGCACGCGGTCTCCGGTTGCTCCGGTCACCGCTTGTAGTAAAGGGCCTGGCTCATCCGCGATACGGGGTACGTGTGAGCGATTCACTACCGCGTTAAGCGGGGTATAGGAATTGCTGCGTGCTCCTGTGTGGCAACAAAACGAGGCGGGAACGTTGTGCCGGCTCAAGGGTGCCACCAGGTGCCGGCCCATTTTACGTTTTTTCTTTTGTTTGTATTTTTCTTCTTCTTTGTTTTCTTTTCCGTTTTCCTTTTCCTGTTTCATTTCATTTATTTTTCTCTTTTCGAGAATTGTTCAGATTAAAAAACTTCATAAAATTGTTCACTTCTTAAAAAATTCAGATTTGTAAAGTGATCACAATTTTAAAAATACCCAAATTTAAAAAATATTCAGATTAAAAAATAGTTTATGTTTGAAAAATTGTTGAACTAAATAGTTTTCAAACTTTCAAAATTGTTCAATTTTTTTAAAAATCATGTTGTTTTGCATATTTTTAGAATGTCCAATGTTAAAATAGGGTTCAGATTCTTAAAATGTTAGGCCGCGTGCCATAACGGGTGCCATAACGGCTTCAACTAGAGCGAAGGGTTTGCTTAGCAAATCCTATATCCCTCCCGTATGCGGCGCGTGAATGTTACGCCGCCTGAAGGGTGCCACCAGGTGGGCCGGCCCATTTGGCCTTTTTTTGTTTTGTTTGTCTTTTCACTTCTTTGTTTTATTTTCTATTTTATCTTGTATTTTCTTTTTTTGTTTCTTTTCATTTAATCTTATATATTCGAGAATTATTTAGATTTTGGAAAATGTTTCAGATTTGGAAAACAT
The DNA here is from genome assembly GCA_947311845.1 of Poa pratensis. Classification (NCBI taxonomy): domain Eukaryota; kingdom Viridiplantae; phylum Streptophyta; class Magnoliopsida; order Poales; family Poaceae; genus Poa; species Poa pratensis. The sequence goes on along the minus strand of CAMZMU010000095.1, from coordinate 5,438,479 downwards.
AGAAATCTATTCAACTTATAAAAGCATTCATATTTGAAAAAATTTCCAAATTTAGGAATGTTCAAATTTAAAAAATATTCCGATTCGAAAATTGTTCATATTTTGAAAATTGTTCAAAATTCCAAATTTATTTGATATTCAAAATGTTTCAAATTTTAATAAATCAGTTATATTTTTAAGCTTTTAAAACGTTCATTGTTAAAAAATGGTTCAGATTTTTTAAATATTGGAATTTGAAAAAAATCTCCGTATTCAAAATATATTTTCTTTGAATTATTTCGAAATTAAATATAAACCTGCAGTTTTTCTGAGTTTAAAAGAAAATCTTTACAAAATATTCTTTTTTGGAAAAAAACTCACGTGTTAATGGGGCGTGAATATGGGCCTCATTGACTCATCGTTTCAGGCAGCCGAGGTGGGTCGCGCCAAGCCGACAAATCATATTTGGCCTCCCGCGCCGCACACCCCCGCGCCGCACTGGACCGGCCCATTTGCGTCTTCTTTCTTCTTTGTTTTCTATTCTTTTTCATGTGTACTATTTCTTTTTCTGTTTTCTTTTAAATTGATTATTTTTTAATGTTCAAATCTGATATTTGTTCAAACTTGGTAATTTTCAAAATTTGAAAATTGTTCATACTTAATTTTTTCAAATTCAAAAATTGTTCGAAATTGAAAATTGTTTAAATTTAAAAATTGTTCAAATTCGAAAAAATTCAGATTAAAAAATTGTTCAGATTCAAAAATTGTCCATATTCCAATATTATTCGAATTTAAAATATTCAGATTTGAAAATTATTTAGATTTGAAAATTATTCAAATTTAAAAATTATTCAGATTCGAAAATTGTTCAGATATTAAATACAGGGCCTACAGGTCTACTGGTCAATGACAATTGTATGCACGAGCAGCATGGCATGATTACACGCTAGAGATAGACTAATTTGTACGGTACAAGCTGGGTACCAACTGTGGTTGGTTTGTCGAATTCAATTGCGTATGCAGTGACGGCATTAAGAAGCAAGGATGTTGCAAGGATAAGTCTCTATCGACGCATTTGCAATTTTGCATACTTTCACTGCACCGACTTTTGCCACTGATTGCAGCGTCGATGCTAAATAAAGTCGAGTCTGCATCAACGCTCGTGACGCGTTTGTTTATACTGGGTAATAAAGTCATGTACGTGCACATAACCAGGCTGTAGAGCGTAGACGAAAATACTGATGCATGTGAAGTGTGCACACGAACAAAACCTGACGCCGATCGAGAGTGTTGCACACATTTTCCCACTACCTTATTATGGACAAACTTGCAGACTTTGCTGGGTACCTTCGCCACTCTTTTTTTTGCAAGGTAATACGTTTCTCATTTATAAATAAAAAACAAGATACAAAGCACGTACATACTGATCTTACAGATGTGCAAAAAATGGATAAACCTATGTGACAAACCAACGTATATTCCTCTTCTTCGGCATCACCGTAGCAACCACCAAAGTGAAGCAATCACCTCTTCACACGAGTTCGACGCGGCTCCATCGCTGATCAGCAGCTTTTCGGACCTCCAAAATAGTTTGTCATAGAAAAACCATTGTTGTTGAAAGAATCAGACTGGGGCAGCACGACCCCGGACACGCCATCGAACTTTAGAACCGGCACCCCCGCACGACGACGTCGGAGTAGGAAACCAGAACCGTCAACCTCCAACGACAAACCCAGCACAAGGTGCACCATCTTCCGTCTATCACCAGCACAGACAAACGTCTGCACGTACTCCTGAATAAATCCTCTCTGCTCCAACATGGCACTACTAGGAAACATGCTATCTGTGGCGCACCCTTTTGCCTTTCTGTGGCGCATGGTGGGTGCGCCACAGTTAGCACGTCACTAAAATATATTTCTGTGGCGCACCAAGAAGATATGCGCCACAGAATTATTAAAAAAAAATGAAATATTCAAAAAAAATCAGGAAAAAATAAAATAATTTGGAAAACCTAAATATTTGAAAAAATTATTTGAATTTTTTAACCTATCTCAAATGATGATTTCCCGCTTGGTCACCCATTCTCAAATTGCTCCAACCCAAGCACGCTTAACCACTAAGTTCTATTCAGCTGAGCCACCCTTGTGCTACTCAAGTTCTTATTGATATAAGTATCATATCAACCCTCTTAAGGCTTTGGATGTGTATATATGTGTGTAAGTGTGCTTTTAATTTTCAAAAAATTCAAAAGTTTCAAAAAATTCAAAAAAATCAAATTTTCCAAAAAATCTCAAAAAATCTCAAAAACCTCAAAAAATCCAAAAAAATTCAACAATTTAAAAAATCTATAATTTTTTGAATTTTTCTTTTTTTGAATTTTATTTTTTTTATTTTGTAGAAAAAATCTTCATTTTGAAATAACTTTTTACTCTTTTGGAATTTTCCGAATCTGAGAAAAGTTCACCGGGTAAACCTTAGTGAAATTGAGCTCCAATTTTTCTCACGATTTTTTTCACATATTAAACGCATTTTTTCGACGTCCAATGCAAAAGTTATGGTCGTGTCAATTTTTTTTCCTTTTTTTGCAAAAAAGGTCAAATTTCATATTTCAAAATTTCTATACCAACTAGACACTAAAACCTAAGTAAATGTCAAAGAATTGTATTTTTTGAATTTCTTATCATTTTCTTTTTTTGTTTGCAAAACTGAAAAGGCGATCCACTGGGGGTGGGGTGGGATTTGAGTTCAAAATATTCTGTGGCGCATGGGGTTTTCGTGCGCCACAGAATTTAGATTTTCTGTGGCGCACGGCTATTTGGTGCGCCACAGAATCCATTTCTGTCTATAGCTAGTTTCCTGGCAGTGTGGCGCCGGAGACAACGCCGCAGCAACGGGGACAGAGCAGGAGGAAAGACTCATCTGATGAAGTCGCCGCCGCCGCCTCGCCGACACCATCCAAGAACCCTAAAACCACCTACCTAAAAGATCAGCAAGCACACAATGTCACCAACTCCGAGACGCCGCCATGAAGGACAACGCTGATGTGGGAGTAGAGTAGAGGCAGATTTATTTTCCCGGACACCGCTCCCACTACCCAACGACGCACCACAAACTACAAAGCCAAACCATAACTACAGATCGGAGAAACTAGATCCCCCCTCCCTCCCGCCACCGGAGCAGCAGACGGAGGGAGAGGGGACCATCAGGTTCGTCGGTGGAGATCGGTGGAAGACGATCGCCTCCCGATCGCTAGCGGCGATTAGGTCAGGAACGAACAGGTCAAGGGAACACAGCTATTTTGGAACTTGAAAGAGTAGGAGTTGAAGTTGGTACCTTCTCCACTTGAAGTTTGTAATGTCTCAAACCAGAGGATTGAAAATCGAATGAGCTTCATTCACTTGATGACGATGAAAAAAGCACGATGAACAGACTAGTGCAAATAAAAACTAGATGACTTATGCTAGATTGATAAGAACCCACAAGATACTACAGTAGTACTCCCTCCGTTCGGAAAAGGATGTCACAAAAATGGTCTATCTATAGTTCATTTTTGTGACATTCTTTTTCGAACGGAGGGAGTAGTACGTAATAATAATGCACACGTGCAGGAGATGACAAAGTTAATCTGCAGGAAAACACATCCCATTACTCTCACGGGTCTACATGAAACGAAATAGTAGAGTACTCCATCCACCACGCAAGGCGCAGAGCACAAATGAACGATGTAATCGGACGACCAAATCAACCAGCCAGCGATAGATTTGTCTAGAACCTGTTCATGTTCATGAAGCCCCTGAACCACTTCCTCAAACCGCCAACCTCGGCGTGGTTGTGGTGGTGGCGGACGCCGCCGCGGCTGAAACTCCTCCTCATGATCGCCTTGCTCAGCCTCCTTGCCAGTTCTTCTACCTCGTCAACCTCGTTGTCGCTGTCGTGGTGGTGGTGGAAGTAGTGCTTCGCCGCCGTCTCGTCCTGCTCGTCGTCGCCGTGGTTGTGGTGGTGGAAGTGGCGGCCGAACAGCTTGACGTGCTGCTACAGCTGCACATCCCCCGCGCCTTCTTCCTGGTCCTGTTGCTCGCTGTCGTCCTTCTCCACCTCCACGGCTTGCTCGTGGTGGTGGTGATGGCGGAGGCCGTGGCCGCGGAACCTCCCCGCCATCTCCCCCTTCCACGCCTTCACCAACTCGTTCTCCTCTCCCCCGTCCCCATCGCCACGGGGTGGCTTCTTGGTGTACTTCTCCTCCACCTCCTCGACGTCGGTGTCTGGGCGAGTATCGGGGTCAGGCTCCGCGACAGCCTCCAGCTGCGCCTCCCTGGGCTCCTCGGGCAAGAAGGCAGGATGGACGCGGGCGTCGCCGGGGCCGGCGAACGCGCCGCGGTGATGGGAGAGGCCGTGGTTGCGGGCCCAGCGGAGGTGACGGTGGAGGAACCCGTGGCGGCAGGGGCGGCGGTGGGAGGGGAGCCGGAGAACGCTCTCGGCCACCGTGAACTTGATGGCAGGCAAACTGGGAATCGCCTCAGCAGCGTCCGTCTCTTGTGGGACGGCGGGATCGGCTTGGCTCTGCTCGTCGGAGATGGCGACGGTGGTTTCGGGCTCCGCCTCGATGACGCGGCAGCTGGCAAGGGCCAGGAGGGAGAGGAGAGCGAGGAGCACAGCGGTGGCAGCCAGTCGGGCCATGGTGTGAAATGTTTCGGGTGGACTGAGCCTGAGTGGGACGGAAGGTACGGGGAGTATTTGTAGTGCAGAAACGGGATGGGGTCCACCACTTGTGAGGGCCCACCTGGGTTCGCGCCTGTTGAGCGTACAGGTTCTGGGGGAGGTGGATGCAGTCGATTGGTCAATGGCGCAATGGTCGGTTGGCTTGACTAAGAACGAGTTCATATATCACCGCCATGTTAATCTATCGACCAATATATGCATCGAAACATGATAAGTTTTGATATACGACGATTATTAGGAGACGAAATTAAGGCTGGACGAATAAGGTTAGTTGGAGTCTCGGAGAACTTAGTAACTTAGGGTATGTTTGTTTGGGCTGCAGCTTTTGAAAAGCAGCTGTAACTGTTGAGCTGTGAAAAAGCAGCTGTGAAAATCAGCTGTTGGAAGCAGAGATTTGATGTTTGGCAGGAGTGCTGTTGGCAGCTGTTGTTGTTGGTTTTCTAGGTGAAATGTCTGGAATGCCCCTGAATGCAAAGATGTTGTATAAATACTGATTTGAAACGAATAAGTTGTTTTAAACAAATTTTATTATTAATTAGCTGAATTTACCAACTTTAATTATTGTTTGCCCAAATAAATATAAACAAAATTTAATCAAAATATTTGATTAAATATTGGTAAAAATATTCTAAACATATTACAGGCACCGAGTTACAACATATAAAAAGGATTCTAGAGAAAACGAAAATTACAGCACAGCCCTCGAACTTTGCATAAAGGACCCTAAACACACAAAAAAACTTGCAATTCGGTCCTTCTTCTCCACCAGACGGTAGAGACGGCGGTGATGCAGGGGCGCGGTCGGTTGCAGGGGCGCCGCCAGCTGCAGGAGCTGCGGTCGGAGCAGCCGACGGGGACGAGGGAGGGGGCGCGGTCGGATCTGGACTGGGGCGGTGACGGGACCAGAAGCTGGACGAGGCGGGCCTCACCTTGCCGCTGGAGCCGCTTGTTGCAGCAGGTCGGCGGCGAAGAGGAGCTTGTACGCATCCTCCTAACCGTCGGACAAGGTCACATGGACGGCGGCGGACGAGACATGGCGGGGAGGCGGCTCGGAGCGCTCCTGTCTCCGGTGGCCGACGGGGACGAGGTCGACCCGTCGCTTGCTCCTGTCTCCGGTGGCGACGGGGACGACTTGGTGGAGACCCAGAGCGGGGAGATCTTGCACGGCGACGGTGGGGGACGGCGGCGCGGTTGGGGGTGGGGTGCGGCGGAGGCGGAAGCCCTAACCCTAGGCCGCCATGACCAGGACGAGAGAAAGGAGAGAAATGAGTCGAAGGTTCTGGGAGACGGGCTGGGCGCTGTGTGGTTGGTGCGGTGGCATTTTTTGCGTAGTTCTTCCGAAGTCATGAGGACACTTTCGTCCAACGTATTTCGAGAAGCTCGGGAAGTAGGCAAAAGCACCTCCCGCCCTTCTTCCGCGCTGGTAGCCTCGCGTAGTGCATTTCGCTCGTCCGCTTTTGCACAGCGCTTTTCAATTCTCGGTTGTTTGTTTGCGCTGCCTTTTCGACCCCAGAAGCGGAAGCTCCATCGGAAACAAACAGAGCCTTAGTCCATCGGTGACGCTACATCTCACATGACATGAGTGAGTATACATTTTCCTTGCTTCGAAACGAAGGAACCGGAAGATACTTACTTCAGCTACTATATTGGTCTTTCAGCGTTTCTGTGTACGCAATTTCCGGGGGCTAGAAACGAAACTCGAGTTCTTTTTAAATAAGACAAAAGACTTGTCGTTTTCATTAATAAAGAGATTTTTTTTGTAATGGTTTACAACCAATACCCAGCTTAGAACTTTGCGGAGAATCCGGGCATTACATTGTCCAAAAAAAGAAGCTCAACCATAGTTTAGCCTTATCTTTAATCTTTATGATCACGACGTTGAAGGAAGAGGCATGGTTCCGAAAGACTATAATTTCGCACCTTTCATATTTCCCATGAGACAAGCATAATTATGGAGGCCATCGCCTTCCTTATGCTCAAGACACGTAGTTTACGTACAACAACGGAGGTTTTTCCTTCCTAACAAATTAGAAACAACACGACGAGAGTCTTTCAGTTCTTCGCGATTCCCCAGTCGATGTAATTTTTAGGTTGCTGATCAGACCACAGATGGACAAAATCCCGTATGTGGCTTTCAAGCGGTTTTCTGTGATTTTCTTTGCCCAACTCGTATTTATGTTATCAATTGACAAGACAAATTTGTAATAATTAATATAATTAAGAAGTGTGTGTTTTGTTTCCGTGGAACTAATATATAATAAAATTTGAACAGAAATTTGATCATTTTTCTTACAAAAAGCTGGAGGTAAATAAAAGTCCACACTATACCTCGATTAGGGAATTAATTTATTATTTGTTTTTATGTTTGGGACGAATCTTAAAATCTGTTTCTGAATGTAGTAATAGCATATTGGTTAGTCATCGTACGGCATGATTCATTCATGCATCAGACTATTCCTAGCGTGTTCGTAGGTTGTACGTAGCTTTCCGTTCGACGACGACGAGCCAGTGCCGTTATTCCCAAAACTGCTCTACCCATGGACCAGAGATGAACATCTGTCCAGCTAAATTGCGTATGCAGTGACGTCATTTATCTCACGAATAATCAAATGATGCAAAGATCGAAGCTCGTTGGCATAAAGATTTGGCTATGCTAGCTAAGCAAATCCACCGTGGATCCGGCCGGCGTGCCATCTTCCGCGTGCATCTATGCGAAACCCGATCCTAATGAAAGTGCTTCACTTTGGTCCATGCATGTCCGGGCAACGGTGGATCGCAGCTTGTTTTTCAAAACAAAATCCCTAATATTGATGAGAAAATATATAATATGTCTTAATAATGCCACTATCTATGTAACCATAAATTAGACCCAAAAAACTTCAAACGAGTTGATCATGATTTCTTTTCACGCCGTGTTTGTCCAATTTTATTTGCCCGGACGCTGTCTTCACTAACCCCTAGTACACTCGTGAACTCGTCTACATGCCCTTACATCTCGTAATCGGCTCGAAAGAAATCTCTAATGCCTAGTCCATCTGTTCCAAAATATAAGATTTTCTAACATTTTTGATTTTGTCCTGATTCGTACGTATATACACATGTTTTAGTGTGTCGATTCACTCATTTAGGAACGAAACATGACAATGTCGAAAAGGTTAGAAAATTTATATTTAGAAACGGAGTGAGTATCTATTTTAATAGAATCTCTAGATAAATTTGGAGTAGAATGTGTGCATCTACAGAGGACGGGGTAAACCCCCCTTTGGAAAAAAGATGAATTTGTGGTGGAACTTACACTGGTTGTTTACAAATTAAACGCACCGTGTGGGCCCCGATAATTTCCAGACCACTACAACCCTCCTTGGAAACTTTCGAAGAATATGCGACCAATTTAAAATACAAATATATCACTTTGCAAAATAGTCACGTTACGATAAAATACTTTTTTTTATTAACACGAAACTCGCATCAAGCTGAAAGAAGAAAAAAGATGGAGTTTACGCCCTATCCTGTACAACTAGTATGCACACAGCCAAATCAACAAGGTCAGTTAAAAAATCAACCTCAATTGACAAAGAAAGAAAACTACCTAATGTGACGGAGGACTAATGAATAAAATACGAAGTTGTCACCCATGCCTAGTAAACACATCCTTGACCACACGATCCACTTGGGTACATACCACTCTAAAAAATCCCTTTTTTTAGAATAAAATCCCATTTGTGAAGATACATGAGTATATAACCCGCAGTGAAGATTAAATCGTCCTTTTGTCAACCATAACATCATTCATGCGCTTGCACTCAAACTCCACCTCCCTTGTTTCTCCTACCCAATACCCACCACAAATTGCTCATGTTTCTCTTGCCGATACTATCGCGGACATCTCGCCGTTTATCCCGTGGTTCTCGATCTCGGATCCCACAACTATTACCATTGGCGTCATCTTTTTCACATCCACCTCGGACGCTGCGGTCCCCGCCACCACATCGAAGCAACTTCTGTTCCTCAACCCGCCAACCCTAGATGGGTCAAGGACGATCTCGCCATCATCCAATGGGTATACACCAGGATCACCACCGAGCTCTTCAATCTCGTCTCCAACGATGATGCCACCGCCTCCGAGCTATGGGCCGCCCTACGCCAACTCTTCCAGGACAACAGTGATGCCCGGATTAACACTCTCCATACCGAGCTTCGCACCACCACCCAAGGGGACTCAACGGTCACCGTCTTCTGTCAGCGCCTCAAGGCCATCGGCGATGAGCTTCGCGAGCTCGGCGATCCAGTGGACGATCGCACCCTCATCAACGCCCTCCTCGTTGGACTCGGAGAGCAATTCGACAAGCAAATCGCCTTCATCCCATGATGCGGCCGCGCCCCTCCTTCGCTGAAGTCTGCTCTATGTTGCAGCTCGAAGCACAGACGCAAGCTCGCAAAGCCGCTCGTCTGCAGCAACTCTTTCATGCCGCCACTCGGCCCTCGGCTCCACCTGCGGCTTCTACGGCTCCCGCCATCTTTCCTACACCTCAGCCTCCCTCGGGCTGGCATCCAAGTCCGAATTATCGTGGCAAGAACCCGGTGTACCGGCCACCGCAACCTCGCACCAGCGCCCCTCCCTCTGGTGGCGCCTCTTCAGCAACACCCGCACCATCGCCGGTCGCGCCTACTACTACGCCGTCGTACCACCCGCCTCATGATCCCTGGACGGGTCTGGTTCAGGCATGGCCAATGCCCTGGACCGCGCCGTCCCCCTATGGTGCCCCGCCCGCCTACACGGGCACATGGAGTCCCGGTTTGCGTCCCTCGACAGGATCCCCCGGCCCGCTCAGTTCGCGGCCACCTTCGCATGTCTACATGGCTCACCCCACATACGGCTCCCCAACGCCGCCATCCGCCTACTACGGTGCACCTCCGGGCTACACTGCTGCGACAACCTCCTACATGCCTGGCGCTCCTCCTGCTCTTCCCTACATGACGCCACCGTCGGTCACTCAACTGCCATCTGCCTCTCCTTCACCGCCAACCTAGGATCAGGCAGCCTTCATTGCTGCCATGAACAACTTCACGCTCAACAACCAAGGTACGGATTGGATTTTCGATTCTGGTGCTTCCTCTCACATGTCCTCAAATATGAATTTGCTGTCATCTTGTTCTCCTTCTCAATTTTCATCCATCATCGTCGGTAATGGTTCATCTATTCCAATCACCTGCACCGGACACTCATATATTCCACACCCTACACAACCTTTCACTCTTCGTAATATTTTAGTTTCCCCATCTCTCATTAAAAATCTCATCTCTGTTCGGCAATTTACTACTGATAATTCTGTCTCTCTTGAATTTGACCCTTTTGGCTTGTCTGTGAAGGATCTGAACACCAAGGCGGTTCTGGCCCGCTACAATAGTTCCATCGATCTCTATCCTCTCCATGGCGCGCCTACCTCACCTCCACAAGCCCTTCACGCCTCTGTTGATCTCTGGCATCGTCGACTGGGTCATCCCAACAACACCACACTATCGTCCTTGCTTCAAGAATTTTGTATCCCTAGTAGTCCTTCTCATGATTCTTTGGTTTGTAATGCCTATCAATGCGGCAAACATGTTCGGCTTCCTTTTAGTACCTCTACTACATCCGCTACTTTTCCTTTTGAGCTATTACATTGTGATCTTTGGACATCTCCTATTCCTAGTGTCTCTGGTTTTAAATATTATTTAGTTATCCTTGATGATTATTCACATTATATATGGACTTTTCCACTTCGTGCCAAATCTGATGCTCACACCGTGTTTCTCAAATTTTATCAATATGCTCTTGCGCACTTTGGCCTCCCGATACGATTTATTCAATGTGATAACGGCCGAGAATTTGACAACACTAGAAACCGTGATTTCTTTCTTTCTAAAGGCACCCTTCTTCGTTTTTCTTGTCCATACACATCCCCTCAAAACAGCAAAGCTGAACGCTCTCTTAGGTCTATCAATGATATCCTACGAACTATCCTACTCCAAGCCTCACTTCCTTCTCATTTTTGGGTTGAAGCTCTACGCACTGCAACCTATCTCATCAACATTAGACCAACCAATACTTGTCCTGCTTATACTCCCTTTCAATCACTCTTCTTAGATCATCCTGATTACTCTTCTCTTCGCGTCTTTGGATGTCTCTGTTACCCAAATATCACCGCAACTGCACACCACAAACTCGATGCTCGCTCTCTTCCTTGCGTTCATCTCGGGCTCTCTGATGATCACAAGGGCTATCGTTGTTACGATCCCATCTCCGGTCGGGTTCTTCTCTCTCGTCATGTTACTTTTGATGAAAACACATTCCCCTTTGCTTCCATACCCTCTACTTCTTCGATCCCATCATCCACTCCACAACACAAACCTTTTCTCTCTACATCACCTCCGCAACACGTCTCCCCCTCTCCTGAACCACCTCAACCCGCGCCACCATCTCCTCCTCGCCCACACACACCATCTTCTCCTAGCCCATACACACCATCACCTCCTAGCCCAACAACACCATCTCATGTCATGGCAGACTTTTCTGCCACGGCTGACTCTTCTGCCGGGGCACATTCTCCTGCCACGGCAGCCTCCGATCCACCTTCTCCTGCTACACTTACCGATCTACCTCCCCCTCCTCATGCTATTTCTGTCCCAATTCCCGAAAACGATCATGTCATGCGCACTCGTGCCAAGGGTGGCTTTCATGTTCCTGTGCGCAAACTAAATTTAACAGCCACACCCACTCTTTATCCAATTCCCACCTCCTATAAACGTGTTGCTATGTGTGATGAATTCAATGCTCTAACCCAAAATAACACTTGGACCCTTGTTCCCAAGCCTCCTACTGCCAATGTTGTCTCTGGTAAATGGGTTTTTCGACACAAATTTCATTCCGACGGTAGTCTCGCTAGATATAAAGCCCGTTGGGTCTGTCGCGGTTTTTCTCAACGGCATGGGATTGACTTCGACGAGACTTTTTCTCCAGTCGTCAAACCTAGCACTATTCGTGTTGTTCTTAGTCTTGTTGTTTCCTCTTCCTGGACAATTCATCAACTAGATGTCAAAAATGCTTTTCTTCACGGCACCCTTAATGAAACTGTCTACTGTCAGCAACCCTCTGGGTTCGAGCATCCCTCTTCTCCCAATCTTGTCTGTCTTCTTCATAAATCCTTGTATGGCCTAAAACAAGCACCTAGGGCCTGGTTTCACCGCTTTTCCACCTTCATTCAAACTATTGGTTTTCTACCCTCTAAATCTGACTCATCTCTCTTTATCTTTCGATCATCTAAGCACACTGCCTATCTCCTATTATATGTTGATGATATCGTACTCACAGCTTCCACTGACTCTTTTCTTCGTCACATCATCTCCTTACTAAATAATGAGTTTTCCATGACAGATCTTGGCTCTCTCCATCATTTTCTTGGCATTACTGTCTCTTGTTCTTCTGATAGTTTGTTTCTTTCTCAGCGTCAATATATTCTTAACCTGTTAGCCCGCGCTGGCATGTCTGATTGTCAACCATCTCGCACACCTGCTGATGTCGGCACCAAACTCTCCGCCGACGGAGCTCCTGTCTTCGATCCTAGTCTCTATCGTAGCATCACTGGTGCTCTCCAATACGCTACTCTCACACGTCCTGACATATCTTACTCTGTTCAACAAGCATGTCTCTATATGCATGATCCTCGTCTTCCTCACCTCAATCATGTCAAAAGAATTCTTCGGTATCTCAAAGGCACTCTTGACCACGGCCTCCACATTAATTCTTCTTCTCCCACAAGTTTGACAGCTTATTCTGATGCGGACTGGGCAGGTTGTCCGGACACTCGATGATCTACATCCGGCTATTGTGTTTATTTGGGTGATAATCTTGTTTCTTGGTCATCAAAAAGGCAGGTCACAGTTTCCAGGTCGTCAGCTGAAGCGGAGTACAGATCGGTTGCTCATGCCGTGGCTGAATCCATTTGGCTGCGTCAGTTACTTGCAGAGTTACATCGCCCCCTCGAGCGTGCCACCATTGTCTATTGTGACAACATATTTGCAGTCTACATGGCTTCAAATCCTGTTCATCATCGGCGTACAAAGCACATAGAGATTGATATTCACTTTGTCTGGGAGAAGGTTGCACTACGGGAAGTCCGAGTTCTACATGTTCCAACCAGTGCTCAGTTTGCTGATATTTTCACCAAGGGTCTTGCTACATCTCCTTTCACCGACATACGATCCAGTCTCAACATCGTTACACCAGACGTTGTGACTGCGGGGGGATGTTAGTCGTATACATATTAGGTTAGGACACCGAACCCCAAACCTAGTCGGTTAGCCTATGTCGGTTGACTTTTAATATATATATAGGTAAATTAATAGGTAAATTAGTAGGGGCTCCTAGGTGCCCAGCCTCCTAGCTCAACAATCATTAGATTTATTTGATCATGATCATTAGGGCAGGGAACCAATTCGGGTATGGAGATTTAGAATACCAGTTAGTATTTGAAATTTTGAACCGTGGTGCTCTTTCCTAATAAAATCAACAAGCCATTAATGATGGTTTCCTTTCTTATACGTGCGTGCGTGACTCGTGCTGATTTATTGGCAGCATACCCGGATTCTTACCAAAAAAACGAGGTATCTCGGGCTGACCTATTTATATGCGCCTTAATAGTCCCACAATCACAGCCTCACATGATTAAAACGATTTGAATCTCACCTCACGTCATGAGCTAGTTGGAGGTGAAGCTGGCTGATTTTTTCCAATCGTTCAATCGATTTGTGGCTTCAGGTATGTAAGTGCTCCCACCGGCCTTCATTGCTGAATGATCTTTTCATGCACAATCATGGAACTGGCCACCGTCGGTTTACTTAGCGTCGTTGCATCTCATGGCCACTGCCACCGTCAGCGAGTCCATTGGGGACCCGTGCTCATTAGAAATCAGCACTTGTTTGTGCACAGGATTTGTACGAATGATCAGTTTGTAGATTGCATTTTTCCTCCCGCGCTCAGTCCAGACGTGGCTTATATTCGGCATAGAATCTTGACTTGTTTTGATCAGAGCTGGTATAGAACGTAGTTGCTTCGAATTAGAAATGTTTTTTTACTGGAATACCCATGAATGAGTGATGTGCTACCGATAGTATTTCAAAACTCCATCACATCGTTTGTGTTTTATTTTTACACCTCTACTTCATACTCAATTACTATAGTTTGGGTACTAGTGTTGCATCCGGCACTGCATTCTAGATTAGTATAATTTTGAATACTCTTGTTGCATCTTTTTCTGATACTCATGTTCCAATAGAAATTTGAGAGTTTACTTTGTTGCAGCTAGTACTTTTAACATCTCTGATAGTTTAGTTTTTTCATCACAAGTTTGGTTTATGTTCTTACTACTATACTTCATACTCATGTTTGGTTTATTTTAAATGTAGGTATCTAAATGCCCAGGCTACAGAAGTGTGCTAGTGCAAGAAGGAAACGCGCATCTCTTGCTGTCTGGCTTTTTTTTAAGCTAATCACAGTTTAGAAATCCATCTTTTTTTTTACCAATTTAGGGTATTCACGAACTAAGTATGTCTTGCCAACATACGCAGAACTCTGAGTACCGGAATTTTATTTGATCCTAATTTCAGTTTTAAATGGGTATCATACGCCATGAGTATACAATATCTACGACTTGGGTATGTGATATCAATATACCCACAACACCATGTACCTAATGTTTACCTGAACCAAAATTAATTTAAAGTGGGTACATCATACGATATGAGTATGAAATCGATACACTGAAATAACCTTCTTGGCGGTGAGGACACACCCCACCAGGCCGTGTTGGCTACCGCTAGCATGGCACGAGCGCATAGAGCAATGTCGCTCATCCGACTCAGGGTATCTACAACCTGACTATGTGACATGAACATACCCTCAACCTAGGGTATTGACTCAGGGTATCGACTCATCCGACTCAGGGTATCTACAACATGAGTATGTGACATGAACATACCCACAATATCTCTACGACTTGGGTATGTGATATCAATATACCCACAACACCATGTACCTAATGTTTACTTGAACCAAAATTACTTTAAAGTGGGTACATCATACGATATGAGTATGAAATCGTTACACCGAAATAACTTTCTTGGCGGTGAGGACACACCCCACCAGGCAGGCCGTGTTGGCTACCGCTAGCAGGGCACGAGCGCATAGAGCAATGTCACTCATCTGACTCAGGGTATCTACAACCTGAGTATGTGACATTAACATACCCACAACCTAGGATATCTGAAGAGGATAATATACCGATGACACATATTCGAGCCACCGAGTATTCATACCCGAGTAACACGGGTATGGAAACATCCGGCACGGCCGAAATTATCATCCGGCTTCCCTATGCCGATCCCAATCTGATGGTTGGGGGAGGGTAACGTATCCAGACATACCCAAAATTTTGTATACCTAGTACTTATTTAAACTGCACACATACCTACTTTTGATGGCAAACCATACTAGGTATATATACCATGTTCCGTCTCGCATACCCTGTTCTCTACCTCATACCTAGGCAAGGACTAAACATCATCTACTCGCCTAATTATTCCATTTCTCGCTCAAACGTGAAACCTCATTTGTTCACCTTCGGAATGTTTTTTTCCCAGATGTGTAGACGCTGGTTAGGTACATACCTAAACTGTCTGGCCTCCGTGTATCTAAAATCTCGCGTGAAATTATGTTTTTTTTTAGATAAGCGTGAAATTATGTTCATTCATATTCTTGCAATATTAAAGGCCCACTAAATAAGGACGTTGGATAATTCCAAATATAAATACCAACGAAGCATCACTGATACCTATAATCTCGGTTGCAAATCAATTGCACGTATCAAACTTTTAAAGCCCACTAATCACGCAGGCCACATATAAGGAAATGTCCGCACTACTATTCCAACTAAATAAAGCCCACTAATCTAGCATGTCCGTGCTTGCAACGGTTACATGCAATTTTGGTAGCAAATACACTAACGGGTATAACCTGGTAATCTGAACCCGATCTGATCAGCACAATCAGGATACCTATATATATATATATATATATATAGGTATCCTAGGTGCCCATGCTCCTAGGTGCCCCATCTGATATATATATATTAATTTAGGAAGTTCAGATGGGGCACCTAGGAGCATGGGCACCAGGATGGAATACGAACAGTTTTAGGTATGTAGACATATACATATACCTTGGTATGTATAACTTAGGTATGTAGGAGGTACATATGATTTTGGGTATACACATTATGGGGTATGCATACCTAATAATGTGCACATACCTAAGTTATTTATATATATACCTGATCTGTACGCGTACAATTGAACACACATACCCGAGGTATATATAACATGTAGATACCTCGAATACACATCCTATATACCCAACATGTGCGTACCCGAGGTATAGGTGTCATCTACATACCTAAAATGTACTGTATTCTATCCAGGTGCCCAGGCACCAGGGAGCATCTGTTAATTTACCCTATATATATATATATATATTATATATATATATATATATATAACTCGGCTAAAAAGGAACCTATTCCCGTTTAAGCTAAACAGGAACTTTCTGAACTTTCACGTGAGTGCTAAGTGAACTTTCTCGGGCATGACATGTGAACCTTCAGATAGAACATGAAGTGAATTTTTTTCCTAAACATTTTTTCAGAACGAGGTGGACTTTTTTTTCGCAATTGCACATGAACTTTTTTTCTGTATCAAGTGAACTTTTTTTATGAATGAAGTGAAAAAAAAATTAACAGAGTGAACTTTTTTTCTAAACTTTTTTTTAGGAATGAGGTTTTCTGAACTGTCTCGGCAATGATATGTGAACCTTCTCGCGCATGACATGTGAACCTTTAGACGGAACATGAAGTGAACTTTTTTCCTGAACTTTTTTTGGAACGAGGTGAACTTTTTTTCGCAACTTCACATGAACTTTTTTTCTGTACTAAATGAACTTTTTTTATGAATGAAGTGAACTTTGAAAATTATTGAATGAACATAAATATTTATTCTCGGAGCAACATCAGAAGTGAACTGCAATGTCATGTGCAAATTCAGCTATAGTAGTAGCGGTTCTGAACTGAAAAGTGACTTCTCATGTGAAAACATGACACTGCTCGGTGCCTAACCCGCACCAATACATCAAAGAGCAGGTAGAAAAACAATTAAATACAACAACGATGGAAGTACTAGGGTAGTGCATGAATCTTCACAGAACAAACCGAACCACACGAGAAAATGAAGTGAAGTGCTGCCTCGTCCTTCTTCAGTTTCATTACAATAGTTCACATTATGTAAAAAAAAGGTTTACACACACATCGAGGAGCAGTTTTGTACACCCATAGAGGTATTTGTTTCTGAACTTCACGTATATATCTATATCCTAACTTACAGATGTCTCCTCTCTGAACCGTATTTGCAGTTAGCACGAGAACGATCTATGACTTCAGTATCTAAAGCAGCGCCTGCTGCTAGCATCCCAAAGAAATGTTCAGACGTTCAGCTCGGAGGAGGTTCAGACGGAGGCGCCGAGCAAGCTAGGCCGGGCTGCCGGCGTCCAGAGCTGCTCATGGAGGAATCCAAGGCAGGCGAGGGACTTTGCCACGGTTCGAATCTAGCCCATGAAGGGGGTGGAGCACCAAGGCCATGCCCCTCAAGGGCGCTGATGCCCCTCTGGCCGTCAAGGCGTGGAGCTGAGGTGGCATAGGAGGCGAGCGACGCAGCAGATTGGGGTGGTCAGGGGAGGAAGGGAACGGGCAGCAGAGGCTGATTCCCCGTGGCGGCACCCGGTGAACTCCCACGGCGGCGCCCAGCGGACTACCACAGCCGCGACCTGCAGCCGCGCAGGGGAATTGGTTGGACTGAAGAGGAAGACCGGGGGCAGAGCTGGCCAAGCCAACGAGCAGGACGATGGACCAGTGGATCGGAGCACGGTCGGCTGTCGTCGGCATGCCCGCTGGAGGTCGTCGGACGCGCGGGGTGTGCAGGGGAGGGCTGATGCCCGCCGGTGTAGAAGAAGAAAGTGAAAGTAAGGGGCGGCGCCCGCCGGTGGAGAATGATGAGGAAGCTGGGGGGCGGCCGGATGGAGGCGCTTGGGGCCGGCAGCGTGCGCGAAATGGAGGCGCTGGGGAGCAGCAGCGCCTGTGGGACGGAGGCCACGGCCGCGCTGACCAGGAGAGGTAGGAGGTGGTCTTGTGTGGGGAATTCGTCGCTTCCGTCGCCGGCTCCCTCGCGTCGGCCGCGGCCGCCGCTCGCTCGCCGGCCCCGGCAAGGTAGAAGGTGGTGAGGATCGGGGGAAAGGTCTGCGCGTCAGGCGGTGGGGTGCGGTTCGAACGCTTTAATGGGCCAGGACAGGGGAGGGTGGGTCGGACTCGGTTCAGGATACGTTACCGTCCCTAAAACAGGAATAGTTCCTACTTAAGCTAAATAGGAACTCCTAAGGGTAGGTTCATGTTTAGTCCTGCCCTATATATATATATATATATATATATATATATATATATATATATATATATATATATATATACGATGCAATCTCCTCAATCAATTAATACAATCAATAGTTCTATCAATCTACAAAGATCAACAATACCCGCAGCTCCAACAACGATATGGATGTTAAAGTTTTGAAGAAATATCCAAAACCAATTAGCCAACATATTAACACAACGGGGTTGGTACAAATTTGATGCAACCCAAACAATAGACCAAACAGCAAGAGCGAACTTGTATATACACTAGTACAGACTTGACTTTAAAAGACTGGACCTAGAGCCGGTTGAATTGAAAAAATTATCAGCCGTTTGGGAAGAGCTACCTCAAACGGCCGTTATTCTATGTTTGTCTCTAATGTTATCTCGGACAGTGAATATTAACGCTCGTCTCTAATAGGATACACATCGTGGACGGCCAGCAAAATCACCCGGCGTAGACATATTGCAGACGGTCAGTACAACTGCGTGTCGCTAATTACATAGCTTCTGAGACGGCCAGTAAAATTAATCAGCACTAACCTATATGTGCAAAAGTAATATATGCATTCAGATCAGAGTTTCGTACGTGCGCTAATTAACATACTAATTAAGTAGGTACTTACATATATACAAGTCAGCAAAAGACAAAGTACTCTATAGTATATAAACAGAGCGCCCCGCGCGCCGTGCACATGCAGTGCATATATGTAGCCAGAGATCGATCGATCGAGATCGATTAGTGCTTGCAAGTCCAGCCAGTACCCCAGCCACCTTCGTCGGCGATCTTCGAGCCGCCACCGGTACCCCAGCCACCTTCGTCGGCGATCTTTGAGCCGCCACCCGTACCCCAGCCACCATCGCCGTCGTCGACCTTCGAGGCTGCTGACTCGCCACCCCAGCTGTCCCAGCCACCGTCGGTGATCTTCGAGGACGACTCGCCACCCCAGCCAGTACCGGCGATCTTCGAGGAGCCGCCCGGCCAACTGCTAGGGCCGTCCTCGATCATGAAGCCGCTATCCTTCCCGCCAGTGTCGCCCTTCCAGCCATCGTCCTCGTCGCTGTCGTCGCTGCTCTCGCACCGCGCCCCCTTGCGTTTCGGCACCGCGTGGAGGTGAGCCATCTCCTTTGCAATCACATCGAGCTGACGGTTGAGCTCGTACGCGACAAACCCATTGACATCAGCGTAGTTGAGGTTCTCTTGAGGCAGTGGGATATCCTCCCAGCAATCGTGCAACGAATGATGGAACTTGGACTTCATATCCGTGTAGTCACAGCAAAACCGAATAAACATAGACACAGAGATTGAGTACATATATATACTAGATCTGTTTGTATATACGTACCACTGGAATACGAGGACCTCATTGTTCAAGCCGAGTTGGACGACGGCGACCCGTTTGCGGCTTTCCTCGGCCTTGCTGTATTCGAAGTCGAGCCCCACGAATCTATCCCGGCCCACCTTGCATCGGAGCGAACCCTCGTACTCCAGCACGGTTTTCTTAACCTGCTCACTGTCGGTGGTGTAGACAACGTGGATCTTCTTCCCACCATGGATATCAGTGGGGAACTCGCGTGTGATGCTTTCTCCGGCGACGACGGCCATGGCGATTTGGAGGGTGCAAAGCAGAGGAGAAGGCGATGAACAGTTGCCGAAAGGGGAAAACATAGGATGCGTCAGACGAGAGAGAGACTGTGGCACAGAAGACTCACCGCACGGGCGTGGAAGATGAGTAGAATGGGTAAAAATGGAACCGCACGGAGTTACCCCCGTGTCGCTGACAGGTGGGCCCGTGTTGATTTGACGGCGGCATTGATGAACAAGGGAACGGTTGGGAACTAATGTACCGCATCGGCCGCATCGCAGTGGCATCGGTAGCTATGGAGCACGTACGCGTGGCAGCCATAGTTAGTGATCCGGAGGCTCTGGGTACCGCCCTTGGGGTTACCGATTGCTACCGCGTCCTAGTAAGGTAACTGCTGACCGCATCGCAGTAAAGCAACTGCTCCCGCGTCACACCAACGCAACTGCTCCTCTGGACTGTTCTTTTTTCATGCTAAAAAATCGAGGCAATTATTTTCCGGACCGTCCGGGAATGTTCCGAGTTTTTACTAACACGATATTCCTTTTAATATGTAAACAATTTGGAAATATATATATAAAACTTCACATTTGTGCGTTATATATAGTACCAAATTGGTGTGGTCGGTAAATTACGAAATTCCGATACAATTGCAGTGAAGTTGTATGGTGACTAGTATAACCTCT
This sequence comes from Poa pratensis, assembly GCA_947311845.1. Lineage (NCBI taxonomy): Eukaryota > Viridiplantae > Streptophyta > Magnoliopsida > Poales > Poaceae > Poa > Poa pratensis. The sequence continues at coordinate 5,417,968 of CAMZMU010000095.1, read as the reverse complement.
CAGAAGAAAAGCCTGACAAGTATCACCAATGTTTGGACATGATATAATCTCTTTGATATATGACCTTATTTTTTGCCATGGAGCTTCACTCACCCCAACAGACATATATACACTTGCATTTTTATTTTCCTTCAATACATTTGATTATTTTGAATTTTATAAGTACAAATTTATTCTGGACTGCATGAACATATGCGGACACTCCGGCTACTCTGTGTTTGGCGGGAGTCAAAATTTTGGGTCCAAAATTTGTGAGGGGATTTTTCTCCATTTGCCGCCCCTCATCCTTTCAAACCCTCGTCCACTCGCTCGCAGCCCCTGCAAATCTGTAGCCTAGCCGACCTCCTCCACTCCCCCGCCGCCGCTGCAAATCCTAGCCTCACCGCCCTCCTCCACTCCTCCGCCGCCGCTGCAAATCCCTAGCCTCACCGCCGCTGCAAATCCCTCACCCTCTCCCTCGCCGGCCCTGCAAATCCCTAGCCTCGCCGCCCTCCACCGCTCCCCCGCCGCCGAAGCAAATCCCTAGCCTCGCCGCCCTCCTCCGCTCCCCCGCCGCCGTTGCAAATCCCTAACCTCGCCGCCGCTGCAAATCCCTCACCCACTCCCTCGCAAATCCGTAGATTCGCCGCCGCTGCAAATCTCTAGCCTCGCAGCCCTCCCCCACTCCCTCGCTGGCCGTACAAATACCGCCGCCGCTGCAAATCCCTAGCCTCACCGCCGCTGCAAATCCCTCACCCTCTCCCTCGCCGGCCCTGCAAATCCCTAGCCTCGCCGCCCTCCTCCGCTCCCCCGCCGCCGCTGCAAATCCCTCACCCACTCCCTCGCAAATCCGTAGATTCGCCGCCGCTGCAAATCCCTCACCCACTCCCTCGCAAATCCGTAGATTCGCCGCCGCTGCAAATCTCTAGCCTCGCAGCCCTCCCCCACTCCCTCGCTGGCCGTACAAATACCTAGATTCGCCGCCGCTGCGAAACCGCATGGCCGCCCCTCCCCGTTGCACTCGCTAGCAGGTCCGTGAGGTAAGAGATGGTCCTTGAAGATTAGATAGATTTACTAGTTCTTGTTCAATCCCCATGTACCCCGGTATCAATCAAGAAACTAGATTTACTAGTAACCTTGAACATTAGCCTATAGTCTTTTGGCTGGTCGATCCCATAGGGAATTGGGGTTGAAAATCCAATCATCCGAGGTGGAATGATTTGGTGCTGTTCAAAGAAATGCTTCAAATTCGTTTTAAGTCAAAGCAAAAGTTTCATATTAATAGATGCCTAATATTCTCTTCGATAGTATAGAATTTACTTCATGCTGCAAAGCATACTTAGTTAAGAAATGTGTACTCATTGTCTAACAAATGAGTTATAATTTTGTTCGCATTAGTTGTTTTGTTCTGGTTCTTATGATTGGTGCAACTATACTTAGTTAAGCAATGTGTACTCATTGTCTAACAAATGGCAGATAGGCATGCTCATTCAGTGTTCGGCTAAAAAAGTATTGTGAACGCAAGTGTGTGGTAAGAAAACAAGGTTTCCAAATACACATATGATTTGTGTTTCGTCGTCTTAATATAATATATAATTTATGTGATTCTTTCTGTTTTTATTGAACAGTTGTAGCATGTATAGCTCGCCTAGCGTTTAACGAGTTAGTGCGAGATCAGAATGTGTTGTTTCGTGGCCTCGGGAACACATACAACATTCAAGTGAACAAAGGACGTAGCAAGACCCGCTTGCACGGCAAACAATAGCAACAGTTCATCACGAAGAACAATCTCGGCGCGGGAGATTTGCTAGTGTTTAACATGACACCACATCTCTGGATAACTGTTGCCACTGGAAAAAGAGGCAACAACGAAGATGAAACTGGTGAGATTTATGACGATTCTGACAATTCTGAAAATCACATTGACTACGATGACATAATCATAGTTGCCCAAAGAGTTTGTCTCAACAATCATGAGAAAAACCGCCTCGTTAAGCTTCTACCAGTAGGAGCCTATGTTGGAGTTCTTTGTGTGACTCGCTTGACGAGCACAAACTTGAACAGACATGAGATGGTATGTACCCACAAGACCGCCTCTTTTCATGCCTCTGTAATTTCCTATGTTAATATATAGCTATATGTCTTTATGGAAAAATGACATAGTTACGTTATCTTCCATGCACAGAAACTACCTAAGGTGATAGCAGAAGAGGCTGGCATACCGGCTCAGGGCATGGCTGGACTACGTCTTGGAGCAGCAGGCATCATCATCATCATCACCTACAACAAGAGAATCGATGGACACATTGATTTCGACAAGCTGGGGTGGAAGAACTTCGTTGAAGGCAAGAATTTTGTGATTGATCTACCTGTTTTGATCATTCTAAGCAAGATCAATAACTTGGAGGTCATTATTGAGTTCCAGCTCATATAGAACTCATTCTAGCTTTGTTAAGGTTGGGGGTATGGTGAACACTTATCTGATTAGGCCTATTTTGTTAATTGGCACAAATTGCGGTTGGAGGCATATTATATATATATAATATATATGCATTTGCTAGCTGTTGGCATTTCTTAGTTATATGTGATTTCTGCCCGGCTGAGGTTTTGTTGATACAAAGAGAGAGAAAAAATATGTAGAACTGTTGACTAGTACCACAAACTCGGAACCCTGAAAATAATCCCGGAGCACACGCATATTGCCTAAAAAGCAGCTTTTACGGCCGGAGAGAAAACTCAGACCGTCCGCATCCTAACGACGGCCACCATTTGTAGCCAGCTCCAATGTATATGCATTACATACGTCTGATAATCACAGCCGTCTGAAGGTTTTGTTAATGGAGACGGTTGGTTTTCACGGCCGTCGGAGATGTTGAGGTCATTACAGCCGGCCTGAGCCAACCAGCTCTAATGAAGCATACATTAGAGACCCCGACGTAGAGACGGTCATTAAAACCGTCGGAGATGACTCTATGGGACCGGCTCTAATGCGAGGTTTTGTACTAGTGATAGTTGATTTTTCTGTCATCACCACTAATATAAAAAGGCACAAACTGTCAATGAGATACACTGTACTTCCTGTTAATCCAACGAACAAACTTATCCAAATGTTGTATGAAGAGACTGTACTAATTCCGTAACCGGAAGAAAAAAGATATGCCAATCAATGCTGATCACGTAAAATGTTTCACAATCACCTCCACGACCAAGCTTCAAAAAAAAAATCACCTCCACGACCAGAAGAAAAAACAAACGCACGCTCGGACCCTAACTCCGCTCGTCGTCGCCGCAACGTCCGGTACCTTCCTTGCCACGTCGTCGTGCGCCCCCGCCTGTCATCCACCGTGTCTGAACCAGTCCCCGCCGCCGGAGAGCCTCTCCTATGGGCACAAGTATCTTCGTGGAGGTGAACGCCCATGAAGAAGAGCCATGCTATTTTACATGTTTATCCGTTATTTGTTGTCTCTATTTTCACTCATAACATTGGATGGTTGAAGTAAAATCTCTCAAAAAAGGACAAGTCGGTTTCCTCGCCCGGTGCTGCACCATCTCAACTCCAATATATTTGGAAGTAGGCTCATGAAATTGGGGATCTACCAAATATCTCTGACTCGATTGGTCTGTTGGACATATGCCCAAGAGAAAATAATAAAGTCGTTATTATTTTATTTCCTTTATGTTAATGATTAAATATATATTTTTTGATATATTTGTGTTATGAACAGGAGATTTAGAGGAAAATCTATTACATGCGTGGAATAGTAAACACTAAATACATATCTCTAGTCGGTCCTTTAGACAGGTTAATAAATTATTGATGATCTAATTTTCTTGGTCATCACATAAAGTAGTGTGTTACGAGGATGTCAGAATTCATGAGGGCACATTGTTAAGTTTAACGTGGTGCTAGATAGACAAACTGATACACTGACCGGGATTTATTCCTCACATATTGTACACATAACGTGGACTTTTTAAGTACTTTATGTTTACATGTGCGGTGTAAATGTAAAACGGCAGGCTCGAGTAGAGCCCTGCTTTGAATTAACAAAGCCAACAACCGGCCAGAGAAAACCACAAGGCCACCAAAACAACACCCACACACACAAGGTCACACACGGCAGATACAAGATGCTGGTATAAACAGCTTACAACGTCAACAACAACAGCAAACAGAAGCTACAGAAGATGAAGGCCAGCTTGAAGTTGTCGATGTCCTCTTCCGCGAATGGAGCACCGTGGAGCGGCCAAGGCAAGGCCTTCGGGTGAGAGACGCCAGCAAGATGAAACACACCGTCTTCTGCTCCAGAATAGAAAACCAATGTCTGACCATCCTCTTCCATGACCGAAGGGAACCCCTGTCCCCTCGCCCTGGTTCGAAGGGCGCCAAACCGTCGACAATGGAGATGCTCCCCCTAGAGCAAGGAAAGGGCCATGGACATGCTGCTAATCGACCCAAAGAAAGGTTGCCACACTGCTGCGCCGAGCTCGCGCTGAGGGGCCTCGCCGCACAACACGGAAACATCCACGGAGAGAAGCTGCTTGGTGAAGACGAAGATGCAGAGACCGCGTCGTGGAGGAAATGCACACCACGACGACCACCATCGGAACCAGAAACGAGCCCACATCCCCTCACTCCCAAAGCGGCACCTCCTAGAAGGTGGCGACGCCCAGGGCGCCGCTGCCGCTCAATCCAAAGATTTGGGATTTCTCCCGGGAATAGAGAGGGGGTGGGAGGGAGGAGGAACTCCTCCAGGGAAGAAGACGGCGCCCACCGACGTCGTCACCGTCGTGGCTGGCAAGGCCAGCCAAGGATTTCTCCCGGTTCCCACCTCCGCCACCGAGCCCCACTGCAGCTCCGGCGACAAGAGTCCACCGGAGACCAGCAACAGCCGGGGAGGGAACGTCCGGAGGAAGAAGACCGTCCTTCAGATCTGGATCCAGGGCAAGAGCCAGCCCCTGCACCGCGACCACCACCGTCTCCTCCACGCCGCCCTCACGGCCGAGGAGGAGGACCAGCACCTGCGCGCGCTGCTCGCCGCAGAGCCAGCGCCGCCTCACCGCCCGAGGCCGCCGCCTCGGCATCCTGAGTCCACCGCAGGGCGCGACGCGACGGGAACCTCGCCACTACCTTCATCAGCGGCCGCCCAGCAGCACGGCGGTCTCCTCCGGTAGCGGCGGGGAGGGGGAGAAGAAGGGAAAGGGGGTGGCGGCGCTAGGGCTAGGGTTGCCGCCCGAGTCGCCCCAGAGGGAGCGACGCGGGGGCCTGGAGAGAGTAGTGATGTCGTCGTGCGGTGTAAATGTCCATCGCAACGCTCGGACACTCAACTAGTACCTGCAATGGAGGCATTTTCATTTTTTTAGATAAAGGGACTTTATTACTTAAAAGTTTTAAGCATTACACCCGGCCTCTGCATAGCTAAGATGCACACAGCCACCAGTTCTCCAGTACTCAAATCGGCAAGAAATAAAAAGACGAATTACATATCAAGATGAGAAATTGTAGATCCGCCTAAGATGCTGGTAGGTCTATCCGGAGTCTATGCTGCCATCCGTGCCAGGAGAGTAACTCCCTGGCCGCATCCTCCAGCCTCGACGCCACCTCAAAAAATAAATCCCGGTGCTCCACACGCTGCAGGGCCGCCCATGCACGTAGCGTAGCTGTACACCGATAGATGACCTGCATAACAGAAGCATTTTTATCGTTAAAAACCTTGTCATTTCTACATAGCCACTGTGACCAAATAAAAGCAATCGCTCCCATCCTACTGAAGAGTTTAAACCTAGGATCCACGCCATTTAACCAGATGCCAAAAATATTTGCAACAGTGCGCGGTGGATGTAAGGTAGAACCTATCTGGATGGCTGACCATATAGACCTGGCGAACTCGCATTGGAAGAATACGTGTGCAATAGTTTCGTCATGATGACAGAAGACACACTTTTTACTTCCGTGCCAATTACGCTTGGCAAGGTTGTCTTTTGTAAGAATTACACCTCGACGAAGATACCACACAAACACTTTAGTTTTTAGTGGTATCCTCATCTTCCAATTTTGTTATTATTCCTACTATCGACTGGAACTTCGGGTAGAATTAGTGCTCTATACATAGAATCAACCGAGAATTTACCATTCTTTGTAAGATTCCATTGAAATTTATCTGGACCATCCGACAATTGAATTGAATCCAATCGAATGAGCAAAGCATCCAGGATGCTTGTCTTGTTCCAAGTAAACTTCTCCTGAACGAAACATCTGGTGGGTAAGAACCCAACACCTGCGCGATCGTGTCGCTTTTGTTTTGTACAATCGATATAGAGCCGGATATTGTTCTTTGAGGGTAGAATGGCCTAGCCACTTATCCTCCTAGAAACGAATTTCCGATCCATCCCTAATTGAGAAAGATCCATGTGGAAAAAAGAACTTCTTTGTCGCCATAAGGCCTGCCCAGAAGTGTGAATCGCCAGGTTTCCAAAGAACCTAAGAAACAACCTGATCTCCCACATACTTTCTCCGGAGGAGGGTTTGCCAAACTCCGTCTTCAGACAGAAGTTTAGAAAGCCATTTACCTAGCAAAGCTCTGTTCTTGACCTCAAGGTCATGAACTCCGAGCCCTCCTTGGTCTTTAGGGCAGCAAACTACACTCCATTTAGTTAGTCGATTTTTTTTTCTCACAATCCCCTTGCCAAAAGAATCTAGATCGGAAATAATCCAATCGTTTTAAGACTCCTTTAGGCAATTGAAAGAATGAAATCATGTACAGTACCATGTTCGTTAGTACCGAGTTTATGAGAACCAATCTTCCACCCAGGGATAAGAGCTTGCCTTTCCAGCTATTTAAACGTAATTGAAGCCTTTCCTCCACTCTTTTCCATTCAGCATTTGTAAGTCTCCGATAATGAATCGGAATACCCAAATAATTGATAGGAAATTGTCCTTGCTCACAGCCAAAGAGCTCAGCATACAAGGCGGCGTTTTCTCGAGCCTCACCGAAGCAAAACAATTCACTTTTATGGAAATTTATCTTTAGACCCGAAAGTTGCTCGAAAGCTGATAAATCAACTTTAGGTTATGAGCTTTTTCGATATCATGATCCATAAAAAGAATTGTGTCATCGGCATATTGAAGAATCGATAATCCACCATCGACAAGATGTGGAATCACTCCTTCAATTTGACCCGCAGCTTTAGCGCGTTCGATCAAGATAGCCAACATATCAGCCACTATATTGAATAGTATTAGCGATAACGGGTCACCCTGTCTGAGGCCTTTTTTCGTTTGAAAGCATTTGCCAGTGTCATCATTGACCTTAATGGCTACACTTCCTCCGGAAACAAAGCTATCAATTAACGCGTACCACTCAGTAGAAAAACCTTTCATCCTGAGGGTCTGCTGGATGAAAGACCACTTAACTTTATCATAAGCTTTCTCAAAATCAATTTTAAGAATTACCCCGTTCAACTTTTTCCTATGTAGTTCATGCACTGCTTCATTAGGACCGCAACTCCATCAAGTATGTTGCGACCTTGCATAAAAGCCGTCTGAGACGGACGAACCACATGATCTGCCACACTATTCAGTCGAATCGTAGCCACTTTGGTGAAATTTTAAAACTAACGTTAACGAGGCATATAGGTCTAAACTGTTGGATCCTTTCTGCCTCATTAACCTTAGGTAATAAAATAATCTCACCAAAATTGAGACGAAACAACTCTAGTTGTCCATTGTGAAGACATGCGAACAGTAGAAGCAAATCAAACTTGATAACATCCCAAAAGTTCTGATAGAACTCGGTCGGGAAACCATCAGGTCCAGGTGCTGAATTATGTTTCATTTGGAAAACCGCCTGTCTCACTTCCTCCTCTGAATAGGGTTTAGTAAGTAGGCTATTTTCCTCATCTGAAACCTGGGGTATATCCTCTGTTCGGGACTCATCCAAAGAGAATTTTCCTTCCTCTGGGGCACCGAACAGATCTTTATAGTAATTTGTAATATACGACTTTAGTTGTTCATGGCCCTCAATCATTCCTTCATCCTGGACTAGAGAATGAATACGCTTTTTCCTGTATCTGCCATTGGCAATACTATGGAAATAGCGAGTATTCGAGTCCCCTTCTAGAATGAATTGGGCTTTAGAATGTTGATACCATTTTAACTCCTCCTCACGCAGTAGTTTCGCTATCTGTGCATTGGATTAACTCTTTAACTCAATCTCTTGCGCAGACAGTAACCGAACTTCTGCTAATGCTTCTAGAGCATCGATAATCGAGGAAAGTCATACTTTTTCTTTTTTAAGTAAACCAGAAATATGACGAGCCCAGCCAACGAGGTGAGTGCGTAAATCACGTATCTTATTGTTCCACCGCTGGATAGGCGTATCACTCGCAACTGGTCTTTCCCAGATTCTTTTGACCATCTCATGAAAACCCTCACGGTGTAACCAACCAAGCTGAAACTTGAACCATGGTTTACACTGCGGTCTGGGCGCTCCAGTGGTCAATAGAATGGGAGCATGATCCGATAAACCCTCAATACGCTCTAGAGCCCGTACCGACACCAATGGGAACTTAGATTCCCAATCAGTATCCATCAGTACACGGTCTAGTTTCTCGTATGTGGGTTCGGGAGAGAATTAGCCCAAGTAAACTGTCTCCCCACCATTGTGATCTCTCGTAAGTTCAGGCTGTCAATGACTGCATTGAACAAAAGAGGCCAACGGTTGTCGAACCGACCCTTACTTTTCTCAAACGGAAAACGTAGCAGATTGAAGTCCCCACCAATGATAAGAGGGTGAGGGTTATCTTTTGCCACATTTACCATTTCACAGAGAAAAGAAGTCTTAGCCACCTCCTGAGCCGGCCCATACATGGCAACAAGATTCCAAATGAAATTGTCGGACTTATTACGGATGTGCATTTTTATATGAAAATCGCCATCCGTAACATCCAACACTTCCATGGTATCCGTCCTGATGCCTAGTAGAATGCCACCGGAGCGGCCATGAGGGGGCGCGAGTACCAATCAAACTCTATACTGCCCGAAAGTCGGTTCAATAGAGCTTGTGAAAACTCGCGTCTACCCGTCTCAGAAATAGCTAAGAAATCCAAATTATGGTCCCGAATACAACCAGCAAAGTGCAAATGTTTAGCCAAGTCACCAAGACCTCTGCTATTTGCAAACATGCCATTCATTGGGAAACCGTGGGGGATTTGGATAACTTGGCCCGTTTCCGGGACTTGTTGGTGGAAGATTTAGATTTCCGACTGGTCGCTTTTAACTCATACAATGAGCTCAACCCATCGTCATCCAAGCCCTCCCCCGACACTTCACCAATTAGATGAGAGAGAAGCTGACCATCTGATGTGGCAATCGGTTCTTCTTCATCATCCAAATAGGTGGCAGTCAACCCTGTCGAAGCTTTAGGAATAACAGTTAGACGGTCAAATTCCATATGCCTCAAGACATTAGTTGAAACTTCTACTTTACTTTTACTACTACCAAGATTAAAACCTACACTAAAGAGTTTAGACTGAATTGAAAGCGGAGAAAACGAAAGAAAGGACTTTGATTTAATTTCCGTACCGATAAAGTCCAAGTTGCGCGCCGCTTTGCGACGCATAGCCTTCTTCAACGAGTCCTCATCAGTCGCAGAAGCCCCGTCCGCCTCCACCCCAAACCTCTCACTACGACGGAGTGGAGTGATCCCCTCGGGAAAAACCATCGTAGAGGGAGGCGGGGTACGTGGAGAAATGACATTGGCCGGCAAAGTTGAAGTAGCAGCCGGCCCTGTCACTTCCTCCACAGCTCGCATAGCCGCAGAAGACGGGGGGGGGGGGGGGGGGGGGGTCAGAGGCGATGTCGAGACCCAGCCCATCTCTGCAGCATCGGAGGCCAAGCCCCCTTGGGGAGGCTGAGGCGAAGTAGGGGCCTCCCCACGGCCCAGCCCAGCATCGTGGGACGTCGCCCGGGACAGGCCGCCGAAGAAGCCCAGCCCAGCCGAGGCTGCAGCATCCGTCCCCGGCAGGCTAGCAGGGCCTCTATAGACGCCCAAGGTCGGCGTGGCATCTCCATGCGCTGACGCGGCCTGGGCCAGTAGCGCAGTGGGCGTCCCCGACGCATGCAACGACCGCGCGGCATGGGCCGCCAAATGCCCAGCGACTCCGGAGTGCAGAATGTCCGCATCAGAGCCCACAGCCGGAGGCTCCAGCTCAAGAGCGCTCTGCCCAGGCGAAACATCAGCAGAAGAAACAGTAGTAAACTGAACACCACTCCCGGCGAGAGTGTCATGAGCAACGGCCACCCTCAACAGCTCCGGTGACATGCGTCGAATCCTGGAAACAATCTCAATCCCACGAGGAGTTTGCGGGTTAGGATTGTAGGGAGTGAACGCCACGACGTTTGTCGGAGAAGAACTGTGCGAGGAGACCACATGCTTCCCATGATCAGCCACTCCAGAAGATGTAGTCGCGTCCACATCCATGCTAGAATTTTGAGACGCCCTCATACCAAGAGCTTCCATGGATCCATCTGTGCCCTCCTCAAGACCCCCACTCTCATCGTCAGCATCATCTCCCTTCCGGCGCCAGAAAAAAGGAACAAACTCAGGGTCAGGAGCAAAATCAACCGCCTCGCGGCGGAAAATGAAAGCGTACTCCTTCAACTTGACCACACAAGTTGTGCCAACGTAAGGTCCCGACGGATCAACTTGCTTGTCAAGAGGCTTGGAACAGGGCATCCCGACCAGAATGCGAACAATCCCCTGGCTCCTGAGCGTGACAAGATCAACATCGAGGGTCGTCCCAACGAGGGAGCCAACGGCCCAAATACCAAGAAAGTGTCTGACTGGGTATGGCACCCCCTGAACATGTACCCACACCTGCTCGAGCACCCTCATCGGTAGAACATCATGCTTCTTCCAGATCGAAACAGTGGCTATGGCTGCAAAGGCAGGGACACCCAGCTGCATCCCATCCATCCGCTGAAGATCCTCGACAGAAGGAAACCCAATAAGAAATGCATCAGAACCATGAGCTACAGCCTCCCAAGTCCACGATGAGCTAGAGGGACACATCCTGGACATCAAACTCTGCACGGCTGACGCAGGCACTGGATCCTCAGCAATCTTCACCAGAGCTGTGGGTGAACTCGCTGGAACCAAGTGAGGCTTGTACACACTGTCAGGCAACATCGAAAAAATCGTCTCCTCAGTACCATATCCTGCAGTAAAAGCTGTGGGTCTAGGCATCCGAAGAGTTGGACACCTGAAGGTTGGATGTGCTCCGTTATCACAGACTAGACAATAATGTTTCACCGGGCACCCCTTAGACGTATGTGTGTCCACCGCACACTTCCAGCACTTGAACTTCTTGGCTTTACCACTTCCAGTAGCCTTTGGTGCCTCCAAACCCCCGTGCACCACAGCCGGCGATCCCCCACCACGGTGCCAACCTCAGAATCCGCAGAGGTGACCACAGCCGAAGGAGGCACAGGATCAAGCTACCCCTGCACAAGACCTGGCGGCGGCGCAAATTGCTGCATCACGAAGGGTTGCTGAACCTGCGGCACCAACTGAGGTTGGATAGGCTGCACTTGTGGCTGCACCGGGGGCTGCGGAGGAGCCTTCTTCTTCTTCCTCTTAGGCCGTGCCCCCTGCCCCGCCGGCTGCGCCATTGGAGGGGCGAACTGTGGCTGATACGGTGGAAAAGCCTGCTGGGGCATCGGCATGAACGGCGGCATGAAGAACTGCCCAGGTTGTGGTGGCGGCACGTACGCCGGAGGACCCGGTTGGCGCGAAGGATTCTGTAGCGGGATGAAAGGCGGTGGTCCAGCCGGAGGACGGAACTGACCGGCTGCAGCAGAAGCAGCCCCACCACCCTGTCGCTGCAGCTGAGGTTGTTGGAGGAGCGGAGCCGGCGCGGTGGGGCGGGGGGAGGACCCCCATGCTGCGGACGGGAGGGGGGAGCCACCATGGAGAGCTTGGGAGCCGCCGCGACGGAGGCAAAAGATCGCCTCCACCGGCACGGAGGCGGCACAACGGCGGCTGGCAGAGGCGGCGCAGGTGTCGAGGGGGTGTGCTGCGTCGGGGACGAAGCAGCAGGAAGACGATGGCGGCGTAACAGCGGCCCTTGTTCGAGCCGGAGATGAAGCGCCTCAGAGGTAGGGCAAAACCCGTCTCGGACGGTGTAGATGCACCCAAGGGCTCGGGCGTTCCCTATTCGTCGCAAGCGGCGTGGGCCCCAGAGGCAGGCCATTCGAAAAAGGAACCCCGCCCGATTCCAGAACTTCCGCCACTTACGACGGATCAGGCGGTACTGGCTCGGACGGTGAACCATCCGCCGCCGGCGAGCTTGCCGTGGTCACGGCCCCCCTCCCCCCGGAGTCAATGACGAGTGCTTCTCTAGCGCCTTAACGAGGAAGGATCCGAGGATGGCAGGCGGCGAGCTGCGTCGAGGCGGCAGCGGGCCTCGCCAAGGAACCATCCTCGGCGGCGGACGCGAAATGCGCAGGCCAGACGGCGAGGAGGTCATCCCGCGGCGACGCCGCGACAACCCAGCCGGTTCCACCACCAGCCGCTCCCGTGATGGCAATTCCCTGCACGAAGACACAAAACCAACCTCACCTGAGTTAGCCGGCGGCGACTGTCTCTCCCAGAACCTACTCGACGGCGAGGGGAAGCCCACGTCCTCCCAAAACTCTTGGACGATCTCCTCGTCCGAGCGCGGTTGACGACGGGATGCAGATGGCGACCTCGCTAACTCCTCCGCCATGGCTTCCAACGCCACCTGAACGGCAACGTGCTCCCCGTCGAGGCCATCGAGTCCGGAAGGAACCGCCGCAAGGCCGACCAGGCACGCGAAGCGCGAGCCCGATCCACTCGACGCACCCACCGGTGGTGGCGCCATGGTCAGGCGCCGGTGCATCGCAAGATCGCCACCAGATCGCCAGCCTTCGCCTCAACTGTCCTAGTTTCTTGCAGCCTTTCAAGGGAGTCAGCGAGGTCGGCCTTTTCATGTCGTCTCTTATTGAAGGAATTGTTTAAAATTTGCTCGGCCTTGTTTTTAAGTGTGAAAACATATGTTCTAGCCTTCCATGATTGGATCCGGTTGAGCCCGCGTTTACGAGTTGTTCCCTCCTTGGAGATAAAAATAATAATCATTTCCACAGTTCTTGTGTTGTTAAGAAATGGTGCCACTACCGTTGGTTGCTACTGCATATTGTCGATTACCGTTGATCACTTTGGCATGACACATGTCATGTCTTTTTTTTTGGTGATTTGGCTGAGGTGTATCATCGATCAACATCGGGGTATTTGACATGTGCTATAGTATCATAGAGCCGATACACCGATATCCGGTTAATAATATTGCTCCTTCGCAGGGAAAACATAACACCATTTCGCGTAGTACAGAAGACACTCAAGAGAGGGATATCATGCATGTCGAACTATTCGGCAGTAACGGCGATCTTCATGCCTTGCTCGCAGTGCCCCGGAATGCTACAGATAAAAAAGGCCTTGCCGCCGCCGGCCAGCTTGACGTGGTCGTTGCCGGAGGTATAGGTCCTGGATGGGCCCACTAGTAGAAAAACCATCTTTGGTCCAGGGCCGCCCTAGTCATTAGCCCCGGTTCAGGTAAAAACCGGGACCAGTGCCTGGCACTGGTCCCGGTTCGAGTTGCCACGGCCCCGTGGACCATTGGTCCCGGTTCGGTTGGGGGTATTGGTCCCGGTTCTTGGCACGAACCGGGACCAAAGCTCCAGAGCCAGACACGTGGCGTGCGGTGGAGCTTTGGTCCCGGTTCGTGCCAAGAACCGGGACCAATACCCCTCCCTGCCTATAAATAACCCCCACCCCCTTCTCTCCTCTAATTTTTTTCTCTTGGATTGGTGGGAAGTGGGTGCTATTTTTTTTCCTTTGCCACGCACAAGATGTGTTCGATGAAATGCCCGACCCACACTTAAGTTCACACAAAATGATATCCTCGGCCGAGGTTAGCAACTTTATCCTTTTCGTCTGTAATTGATACAGAAATATTGCACGTGTCGATGTACGGTGGTCATTTCACTATTCAAGATGTTATTGTAATGGTATTTGATAAACTTAATTATATATATGATGCAGATGGATGCACGGATGCGATGGATGTACGGCGAACGACGCAGTTCCGAGTTTATTGCAGGCCTGCATAAATTTCTCGATGTGGCTGAGGCAAACAAAGTGAATAATTTTATGCCTTGTCCATGTGAGAAGTGTCGGAACGTCAGGGAGTACTCTGACCCGAGAACCATTCAAGACCACGTGATTCGGAAAGGTTTCATGCCCAGCTATAATTGTTGGACCAAGCACGGAGAAAGAGGGGTTACGATGGAAGACAATGAAGAAGAGGAGGATGATGACAACTATCCTATGTTCCCTGAGGAATGCGGTGATACTGTTATGGAAGACGTTGAAGAAGAAAGAGGTGAACATCGGGCATCAGATGAGCCCGCTGATGGTCTTGGTGGGGTCATTTCTGATGCAAAGCGAGAATGCGATACAGAAAAGGAGAAGCTAAAGTTGGAGGCCATGCTTGAGGATCACAAAAAGTTGCTGTACCCAAACTGCGAAGATGGCAGCACAAAGCTCGGTACCACACTGGAACTGCTGAAATGGAAGGCAGAGACTGGTTGTTCTGACAAGGGATTTGAGAAGTTACTGAAAATAATGAAGCCGAAGCTTCCAAAGGATAACGAATTGCCCGAGACTACATACGAAGCAAAGAAGGCTATCTGCCCTCTAGGATTAGATGTGCAGAAGATACATGCATGCATTAATGACTGCATCCTGTACCGCGGTGAGTACGAGAACATGGATAAATGCCCGGTATGCAATGCACTGCGGTACAAGATAAGACAAGATGACCCTGGTGATGTTGAGGGCGATGACGAGCCCCCCCGGAAGAGGGTTCCTGCTAAGGTGATGTGGTATGCTCCTATAATACCACGGTTGAAACGTCTGTTCAGAAACAAAGAGCATGCCAGGTTGTTGCGATGGCACAAAGAAGAGCGTAAGAAAGACGGGAAGTTGAGACACCCCGCCGATGGGTCCCAGTGGAGAAAAATCGACAGAGAGTTCCCGACATTTTCAGATGACGCAAGGAACTTAAGATTTGGTCTAAGTACAGATGGCTTTAATCCTTTTGGGGAGCAGAGCTCCAGTCATAGCACTTGGCCCGTGACTCTATGTATCTACAACCTTCCTCCTTGGTTGTGCATGAAGCGGAAGTTCATTATGATGCCAGTGCTCATCCAAGGCCCGAAGCAACCCGGCAACGACATTGATGTGTACCTAAGGCCATTAGTTGATGAACTTTTGCAGTTGTGGTCCGAACCAGGTGTACGTGTGTGGGATGAGCACAAACAACAGGAATTTGACCTACGAGCGTTGCTGTTCGTAACCATCAATGATTGGCCTGCTCTTAGTAACATTTCAGGACAGTCAAACAAGGGATACAATGCATGCACGCACTGTTTAGATAAGACTGAAAGTATACATTTGGGAAACAAGAATGTGTACCTGGGGCATCGTCGATTTCTTCCGAACAGTCATGCCGTAAGAAAGCCCGGCAAGCATTTCAACGGTGAGGCAGATCGCCGGAAGAAGCCTAACCTCCCTGATGGTGATGTTATATATGACATGGTCAAGGATTTAGAAGTAATCTTTGGAAAGGGTCCTGGCAGTCTATCTGTTCCGAATGACGCTGACAACCACGTACCCATATGGAAGAAGTGCTCTATATTCTGGGAGCTACCCTATTGGAAAGTCCTAGAGGTCCGGTCTTCAATCGACGTGATGCACGTGACGAAGAATCTTTGCGTGAACCTGCTAGGCTTCCTGGGCGTGTATGGGAAGACAAAAGATACACCGGAAGCACGGGCAGACCAGCAACGTATGAAAGACCCATACAACAAGCAGACGGATAAAGGGCGTCAATACTTAAGCAGCTACGCTCTTACCAAAGCAGAGAAGGAAATCTTTTTTGAATGCCTGAGCAGTATCAAGGTCCCGGCTGGCTTCTCGTCAAATATAAAGGGAATAATAAATATGGCAGAGAAAAAATTCCAGAACCTGAAGTCTCATGATTGCCACGTGATTATGACGCAGTTGCTTCCGGTTGCATTGAGGGGGCTTCTACCGGAAAATGTTCGAGTACCCATTGTGAAGCTATGTGCATTCCTCAATGCAATATCTCAGAAGGTCATCGATCCAGTAACTCTACCAAGTTTACAGAAGGCTGTGGTCCAATGTCTTGTCAGCTTCGAGTTGGTGTTCCCCCCATCATTCTTCAATATTATGACGCATCTCCTGGTTCACCTAGTCGACGAGATTGCCATTCTCGGTCCTGTATTTCTACACAATATGTTCCCCTTCGAGAGGTTCATGGGAGTCTTGAAGAAATATGTTCATAACCGTGCTAGGCCAGAAGGAAGCATCTCAAGGGGCTATGGAACAGAAGAGGTCATTGAGTTCTGTGTTGACTTTATTCCTGACCTTAAGCCGATTGGTGTTCCTGAATCGCGGCATGAGGGGAGACTGAGTGGAAAAGGCACGCTAGGAAAGAAAGCACTGATATGTAGGGACGGGCATTCTTTAACTCAAGCACACTACACAGTTCTACAAAGTTCCACCTTCGTGGCTCCGTATATCGAGGAACACAAGAATTATGTACGCTCCAAGAACCCGGGGAAGGATGACTCCTGGATTAAAGAAAAACACATGGAGACCTTCGGCAGTTGGTTGCGATTACAGCTCATGAATGACACCACTGTCGGAGATCAGCTCTACTTGTTGGCCGCGTCACCATCTTCGACTGTATTGAATTTCCAAGGGTACGAGATAAATGGGAATACATTTTACACGATCGCCCAAGATAAAAAGAGCACCAACCAGAACAGTGGTGTCCGCTTTGATGCAACAAACGACGATGGGCAAAAGGACACATACTATGGTCGCATAGAGGAGATATGGGAACTTGACTATGGACCTACTTTTAAGGTCCCTTTGTTTCGGTGCAGTTGGGTCAACATGAATGGAGAAGGGATAAAGGTAGACCAGCTGTACGGGATGACAACAGTGGATCTCAAGAATCTTGGTTGTTACAAGAACGAACCATTCGTCCTAGCCAATGATGTGGCTCAGGTTTTCTATGTGAAGGACATGTCCTCCAGACCGAAAAAAAGAAAAAACAAGCAAACGAATACATCAGACGATGAGCCAAAGCGTCACGTAGTTCTTTCAGGGAAAAGAAACATCGTGGGAGTCGAGGACAAGACAGACATGTCAGCAGATTATGATAAGTTTGATGAAATTCCGCCCTTCACAGTGAGAACTGACCCAAGCATCCCGTTAAATAATGAAGATGCTCCATGGTTACGGCTGAAGCGATCATAGGCCAGGGACATACGCGAAGAAGGGTTCATGGCTTTTATGTAAATCAATGTAATGTATTAAACCTTTATGTGATGTGTAGTAATGTATTAAACCTTTATGTGGTGAAAACCATAATACACGAAATGGGAGTTTCCATCTAGAAGAAATGGGTTATATCACATGTGAGTTTTCTTTTTTGTTTTCTGTTAATTAATTGCATGACGACCGGTGAAACACGCGTGGTAGGTGGTTGTCGGCTCCCACACCTCCCGTGGGAACCTCTCAAACCTCAGCTTCGACCGTCCAAACACAGTTCCCCCTGCATACAGCCCGACGGTGGCTCGTGAGTTTGAGCGCCACTTCGATCCAAGCAGCGGTAAGACGTCTCTGATGATCTACAACCGTCCGGCAAGACGTCTCTGATGATCTGCAACCGTTTGGAACGGTCGCAGGTCATCAGAGACGTCTTGCCACTGGTTGCCCAAAGATGCCTCTCCGAGTGACGCTGGAATGTTTTGTGTTTGAGCGCCACTTCGATCCAAGCAGCGGCAAGACGTCTCTGATGATCTACAACTGTCCGGCAACACATCTCTGATGACATGCGTTCCGTCCGGCAACACATCTCTGATGATCTGCAACCGTTTGGAACGGTCGCAGGTCATCAGAGACGTCTTGCCGCTGGTTGCCCAAAGATGCCTCTCCGAGTGACGCTGGAATGTTTTGTGTGAGTGAGTAACCTGTCTGAGGAGGGCGGCTATATATAGGGTACGTGTGCTTCTTTAGTCCCGGTTGGTAACACCAACCGGGTCATGTGGCTCACGAAGTGGTCGTGATACTGCTGATCCAACAGCTCACAATCCCTCAAAAGAAACACACCCCTGATCCAACGTCTCACAAGTGCTTGAAAGAAACACACGATCCGTGTGCTTCTTTAGTCCCGGTTGGTAACACCAACCGGGTCATGTGGCTCACGAAGTGGTCGTGATACTGCTGATTCAACAGCTCACAATCCCTCAAAAGAAACACACCCCTGATCCAACGGCTCACAAGCGATTGAAAGAAACACACGATCTGTGTGCTTCTTTAGTCCCGGTTGGTAACACCAACCGGGACTAAAGACGGGCTTTGCGGTCACGACACGTGTCCTCCCCCAGCGCTTCCCTGGGCACGTGTCCTCCCCCAGCGCTGCCCTGGAGGTCTTTATATATTGTCGCCGACGGGGTAAACCCTAATCCACCATTCCTAGCCACGAACACATCGTCTCCACGAGATGGATCCGCCACGCCCGCCGCAGCGCCTTCTGGACGAGGTCGAGCGTGCTCGGCAGAGCGCGCTTGGGCGCAACCGCGGGAGTCTATCCCGCCGTATGCCCACGAGCCCGGCGTGGAGAGGAATGCCCAGCTACCGGCCTCCTGCTCCACCAGGTGCCGCCGCACCTCCACCTGGCGCCGCTGCACCTCCACCAGGCGCCGCCGCTCCTCCCGCGGAGGAGGAGGAGGACGACGACTTCGACTGGAGCTACGACGGGGAAGAAGGTTGTGGGTTGCAGATACAGGAGGCCATGGAAGCCTCCTTCCAGTCTGTCCGCGACTACCCGAGCCAAGACTTCCTACCAGCTCAAGGCGAAGGAGGCTTCCGATCTGGATTGGGCGCTGAAAGACTCATCCTCCATGGATCTTTCCCTCCGCCGCAAACGTGCGCGCGAAAACCGGGCGGCCGCCCACGGGGCTGGCTCCTCCCGCCGTTCCCCCTAATCCTACGGCCTTCGAGCCAGCAAGTCCGTTTATGTAGAATAATGTTGGTGATGTTGGATCATGGGTGTGTTTCTTTCAAGCGCTTGTGAGACGTTGTATCATGTGTAATAATGTATTAAACCTTTTATGTAATGCATTAAGATAAATGAATTAATAATTTTTATCTGCTTTCTTCTGCATTTTACAACACCAAACATTCATCTTACAAATATAGGTTTACTGAAATTGTTCTGCATTTACTTCTGCTTACGGATTATTTGTCGAATTTCGACTTACGGATTTAAAGATATGAATTTATCCATATTAAATTGAAAATGACAATAATAATGTAAAATTGATTTTGGATTATTTATACAAATTTTCAAACACTTTTCACGTTGAAAGTTTTGTCAATTCAAAATATGCAATAAAGTTAATATATTTTTAATTGAAAATGGCAAAATGGTTAATAGTTTGTATAGTTAGAATAATTATTTCAGAAAACAGAAAATGGTTTTGGATTATTTATTCAAATTTAAACACTTTTCATGTTGAAAGTCTTTTCAGATTCAAAATCATTTGAAATTCATATTCAAACACCTAAATAAGAAAAAAAAGGCGGAAACAACATTTCAGAACTGAAAAGTTCGAAATAATTTTGAAAAAGGACTCTTTGGTCCCGGTTGCTGGCAAGAACCGGGACCAAAGAGTCCATGGGCGCGCCACTGGATCTGGCATTAACTGACCCTCTCATTGGTCCCGGTTGCTGGAAAGAACCGGGACCAAAGAGGCATTGGTCCCAGTTCTTGCCAGCAACCGGGACCAATGACCCCTTGTATAATGCCTCTGCCTCTTCTCCTTCCTCATTTCGTCTCGAAATCGACGAAGGACCAGGCGCGCGCGACGGAGCAAAAAATACGCCGTCAGGCTGCCCGACCTCGCCCTCGACGCTCCCTCGACGCCGGCGCCCTCGACGCCCGCGCCGCTGCGCCCTCGACGCCTGCGCCGCGCCGCCCGCACGCCGGCCGCCCGTGCCGCGCCCTCGACGCCCGTGCCGCCCGCACGGACGGCCTCCTCCCCGCACACCTCGCCCGCGCCTCCACGCCGCCGCCTCGCAGCGCCGCCCGCACCGCCTCTCGCACCTCCTCCCCGCACGCCGCCCGCACCGCCGCCTCTCGCGGTGAGTTAGGAATTTTAGGAATTTGTATAGGAAATTTTAGTATAGGAAATTTTAGTATAGGAAAATGTATAGGATTTTTAGGAATTTGTTTAGGAAATTTGTATAGGAAATTTAGTATAGGAAAATGTATAGGAAAATGAGTTAGGAATTTTAGGAATTTGTTTAGGAATTTGTATAGGATTTTTAGTGTTAGGAATTTTGTATAGGAAAATGTATATTCTTTTAGTATAGTAAATAGGATTTCTTTTTGTATAGGAAATTTTAGGAATTTGCATAGTACTTTAGTATAGCAAATAGGATTTTTAGTGTTAGGATTTTTAGTGTTTAGGAATTTGTAGCATTGTAGATTAAAATGATTAATATGTTTAGAAGTTTGTTAGATATAGAAATTATTAGGTTATAGAAATTGTTAGGTTATAGAAATTGCTAGGATAGTTGAAGATGGTTTTTTGTTAGCCATTTGTTAGTGTTAGTTTCTAGGTTAGTTGCTAGGTTTTAGCTATTTTTTGTTAGCCATTTTCTGTTAGCCATTTGCTAGAATTAGTTTTGTTAGTGTTAGTTTTTAGTTTTGCTATATATTGATGTTAATTTTAGTTTTGCTACATATTGATGTTTTAGGGTTTAGGGTCTCCGAGTTCGCCGTCGCGCCCAAGAATCCCCGCCCGAGGTGCTCTGCCGCTCCCCGCCCGAGGTGCTCTTGCAAATGAGATTATAAGGCAGCATATGAAGTTTCTAATTTGTTCTTGCAAATGAGATGATATTGTAGATGTATCTTGACATATGGAACAAGTTACCCAACTAAAGTTTTGTGCATTGTTCTTAATTTGCAGAAACTATGGAACGAGACGAAGATCAGGAAAATATCCTCCAGGATATAATCCGCGGGCCGGAAGATATTGTCGATGTCACCACGGAGTTTTTGAACAACTCCGGTGAGGGAGATGAGTCTCTCAACCGAAGAGACGGCTCCGGTGAGGTAGAACCCGACGGCCGGGGTGAGGGAGAAGTCAGCGAGGGAGAAGCCGACGAGGGAGAAGCCGAAGGCTCCGGTGGAACATTAAATGTTGCAAACTCCGGCGAGGTGCATATACATATATTAATGAAGCCGAAGATTGTATTAATTAAGCCTCTGCTGTCTATATACATATATTAACGCTCTTTCTTCTTTTAGCCCTCCGGATCGAGCAAATCTTCTGTAAGGACAAAACGAGGCCCAGCCAAAAAGTTGGGCGACCAAGAAAGGTACACGATCGAAAGAGTCGCTGAAGACGGCACACCGACTGCTCCCCCTGGTGTTAAAAATAAAATGGTAAAGCAATGCGGAGTTCTTGTTAGGGACTTCATCCCGATCACCGTTCGAGAATGGCATCGGCCAAAGGAGAAAGGACAGCTATATGTCAGCGATGAGGGCAAAGAAAGACTTTGGAGAAAGCTCATGGTTAATTTCACCCTGCCGGCGCCAGAGGTGGATTCAGATGAGGAGGATCCAGATGAGGCAGAAAAGATTGCCCGGAAAATCATGGAGCAAAAAGTCAAGGACTGGGCACTTAAGAAGATGGCCGAGCTATTCAAGAACTGGAAGAAAAGATTGAACAAACTGTTTGTCAAGAAAAATAAGACTCCAGACTTCGATAAAGGGTATGAGAAGATAAAGGACTACTGGGAAGAATTTGTGGCGTACAAGAAATCAGAGGAAGCTCTGGAAAAGTCTGCAAAAAATGCGGCAAATGCTGCTCTAAAGATGTACCACCATACTATGGGGCCTGGTGGCTACGCTGGTAGCATGCCTAAGTGGGAGAAACTTGAGGCGGACCTGCTGGCTAATGGGATCACTCCAGAGCCACTCAAGTGGATCGAACGGGCAAGAAATTGGTTTTACGGGCATGGGGGCACGTTGGACGCAGAAGGGAAGTGCATATATAACAGAAGACACAAAGATAATCCCCTACTACCCATCCAAGAAATTAGAAATGCAGTAAAGGATGTTGAAGAGGGACGGTTCATTCCCGATAGAGAGGATGACGAGCTCACACGCGCCCTTGGGAATAAGGAACACGACGGACGGTTACGAGGCGTACCTGGCTCCAAGCCCAAGACAATTGCGATTCCCGAGCACAGGAAGAAATTTCCTGATAGAAGCCATCAGAGGAGAAAGGAAAGGGAGGCAATGGAAGCACGCGCTGCTGCAGACCGGCTGCGTAATATAGAAGAAGAATTAAAGCTGCAGAAGGAACAAATTGCCGTGCTTAGCCAGCAAGGTACTAGCGGCCAATCTCAACGGCACATGGTAGAAGCTGCATGCGATGGTACCGGTGGCCCATCGAATCGGAAAAGCAGCGTGGCTTCCACGGAGCTCCAGGATGGTAATGATGATGCAGTGGCTCCACTTCGTCGCTACCCAGTGGATGATATCACGGAGAGCACACCTTGTGAGATGCATGTGAAAGTTTTTAACTTAACCGTGAAGGTGGCGGTCGGCTATGTCGTACCAATTGGACCTAATCCAACTTACCATTTCTCTCCGGTTCCAAATGGCTACGCTGTTGTCGCGGTGGATGAAGTGATGAAAGATTATGAGGAGCTGAAGCTGCAACACCCTGCAGGTGAAGAGAGCCAAGAAAGCGACCATTCTATGGCCAAAGGAATTCATCGTGCTTCCGAACTGGCAGCCAAGGCCATCGACTCCTCACCAGTCTCCAGCGCAACAGTCCTCTTCACCGCCTCAGCATTCTCCAGCGCAACAGTCCTCTTCACCGCCTCACCAGTCTCCAGCGCAGCCGTCTCCGCCGCCGCGTCAGCCGTCTCCGCCGCCGCGTCAGCCGTTTCCGCCCACCGCTCGTACTATGAGGGGTAAGCGATCACCGAAACGTAAAAGGTCGCCCCTCCCAACAGTACCTCATAAGAATCTTCCCATTAGACCTTATGACAGGACTGTAGCGGAAAACGCCGCGGAGGTGGCTGCCTACAATAAGGCTTTTTTTGCACCAAAAAAGCCCGAGCAGAAGCCGGTATACGATGAAAAATCCAAAAAGTGGAGAAAGTCCTTCCTTGAGCAGCCATCCCAGATATCGATGAATCTGCCATCTGACTATGGTCGTGAACTTACTAAGCTAGCACGTGCCCAGTCTGAGCAGAACAAGGGAAGAAGTGCAAAAAGCGGGAAACAAATTGCCCAGCTCGGACAGCAGAAAAATCAATCGGTCCCCCCGCTCATAGTGTGTTCCGATGTCGACAAGGACTTCAGAGTCGCTATGGATAAGGACCTGGAATTATTGGACCCCAGAGCCATAGCTGCTGCTAAAGAACTTGGTGTCACTGTATCTCAGGCCAAGGAACAGGCTACCGCCTTGGGTATGAGCCTTGGTCAACTTTTAGGCTATGAATATGCGCCAATGTTAGAGATGGCACGGAAATATGTCCAAGGGGAGCCTATGGTCAGTAATGAGGAGCTGACGGGTCTATCAACACATATGCGAAATCTGCATACCTGGTACCTGGTGCACACATCAAAGAAGGACGCGAAAGAGTGGTTTCCGCTGGACGTTAGAGTGGAGCATTTCTTCAAACGTTACATTATACAGGTTCAACTGACTGAACTGTTCCAGTTATTCCAAAAGCGCGCCCTCGACAAATCTATCCTCTCTTGCTATTGTCTGTAAGTGATTTATTTTCGTAATTAAGTCTCTAGCTCAGCTCGTTCATTGCCTGTATTATATTATCCTGACTATATATATATCCTTTTGTACGCTATTATGCAGAATGAAGATGCTGGAATGCAAAAGATCTAAAGTTTTTGAGGTTGGGTTCGTTGACCCATATATCGTGAATTCACATACGTTAGTCAATCACCCCAAAGACGTGGAGCATGACCTGACCACCTTTTTAACCATGCAACATTTCTGTACGGAAATACTATTTCCTTACAACTTCAGGTGAGTGTTTCTGTCTTGTACATATTTTTATTTGGCTTTCTCGATGTTAAGTGTAATTGATGAGCTATGCATGTCTGCTTTATGTAAACGTCCGCAGGTTCCACTGGATTCTGCTAAGCATTCAACCTGACAAGTCCACAGTTGAAGTCCACGACTCATTAAGTTGGGACCAAGCGTTGTGGTCCGACATGAAAGAAATGCTCAACAAGTAATTTCAATCATTATCGCATTATATCGCCCTCTTTCGTTCGTTCCCTGATGTCAAGTAATTAATAACTCCTTTGTTCATTTTCTTTGCCAAAGCAGGTGTTGGACAATTTTCAAACAGAAGGTAGAAGGTCCATTCAAAGATGAGCTAACTTATAAAACGGTGGAAAGTCCGCAGCAGCCACCGGGGAGTAATTTATGTGGATTCTACGTTTGCGAGTTCATTCGCGAGTTGACCACTGAGCGGAGAACAACTGCTTTCAGCAAAATGCGGGAGAAGATCGACCCAGAACTGCGCGTAGGAGCAATTCAAGAGGAATTGGCGGGATTTCTGCTTAGGGAGGTCATCGATGAAAGGGGAGAACATTATGCTTCGGACGATGAACTACATATGCCTTGATGGCTTGATCTATCTCCATGTAATTAAATAGTTGTATTCTCGCAAGAGATCGAATATTAATTATATATGCATCAACATGTACTGTGTATATAGTAGAGCGTATAATATGCGTACGGAAACGATGGAGAGCACGTCGGCGATGCGAAGAAGGGGAGACGACGGAGGCACCGGCGAGAGGGAGAGGAGGCACCGGCGAGAGGGAGAGGGGGCACCGGCGAGAGGGAGACCCTAAACCCTAAATACCAAAAAAAAAAGCACTCATTGGTCCCGGTTCGTAACAAGAACCAGGACCAATGAGTCTCCCCCCACGCCCAGACAAAACTGGCCACGTGGCCACCCATTGGTCCCGGTTCGTGGCCCAACCGGGACTAGCATTAGTCCCGATTGGCCAACAGGGACTGATGGCCCAACCGAACCGGGACCATAGGCCCATTTTCTACCAGTGGCCGGTGACCATGCACGAGTTGTAGTCACCTTCTCCCACCTGCACCACGTTGTGGATCTTCGGATCGTACTTGAACACTACGCACATCAGCCAGTGAAACTAGATTTGATCAGAACATATATTCATCCGTACATAGGCTAATAGGCAGTACTTCAACAATTTATAATAGGTAATCACTTGATCTTCATAGTTTTCTCACCAAGCATGTCGCCGGACTGAAAGCGCTTGCCGTCCTCCCACCCCGAGATACCAAAGGTCCATCCCTTGTCGTCTCCGACGGTCCACTCCTTCTGGCCATGGACGACGGTGGTGGCGCAGCAAACGGCTAGGAGCAGAAGGCCGGTGACGATGGTTGCCCGCGACATCGATGGTGTTATATATTCGAGGATTCTCAAGTAATGGCTTGAGTTGGGTGATGGACGTCTCCCCCTACATATAGGCTCTAAATGGGGTCAGCTAGGAGTTAAAAATGGTAAAATCCTTGTTTTTTTTGAGAAATTCATTGTTACAATGTGCTCAAATAATTGGAAATATCTCATTCGATTTTAAGGATAACATTTATTATTTTGAAGGTGAGACCAATCAACAAATGTGGTCTGCAACATTAATTGCTAATACCACCAAATCCTCTATAATTGGTCAAAAAATCCTCTCACTAAATACCAAAATACTTCCATGCAACTACTGTATTTTCTCAATCTTACCAAAATGATGAAGACCCCTTTATTATTTTTTCCTTCTTTGCAACATGCAGTAAGTCACGATGGGAATGGTCCGGGTCAACCCGCCCGGTCACTGGCCCGGCCCGAAAAATCAAGGCCATTGGGCCAGGTGGGTCGGCCTTGATAGAGGCTGGGGCCAATAGAGCCGGTACCGCGTGACCCGACGGACCAGGCGGGTCGACCCGGTCGTGAGTTCGTGCCTTCATCTCGTGTTCTCCCACATGACCTAGCCGCCGCCCCCGAGCTTCTCTGCCGTCGCCGGTGGCCCCGGACCATCCCTTCCGTCGCCGGCCGCCCGGACCATCCCTGCCGTCTCGCTCTGGTGTCCCGCTTCTGCCGCGCCTCCCCCTCGTCATCTGGGTCGCCGTCGAGCTCGCGGCCAATTCACCATCCAGGTCGCCGTCCGGCTCGACGCCTTGTTCCTCTCCGTCTCGTCCCGCTCGCCGTCCAGCCCGCCTTTGGTTGGCTTCCTCTCCTTCCCGACGCTGGTGCTAAGAATTGAGCACAGGTGAGATAGACTCATGCGCCCTACCTCCACATGCTCTATCCGTTCTTGGTATTTGCCCTTTTGCATTTGTTCTTGTATTGAATCAGTGCACTTAGTAGTATAAAGCCACAGACTATCCGTGACGGAGGCTCCGTGCTAGTAGGCGTTTGATTATTGTTGGATTCCTGAAGTCTTGCATGTCCAGGTGCTACCTAGTCAGGGCAGCGGCTTGGATTTCATAGTAGTTTAATTTCAGAAACCTGGACCATCAAAGCTAGCACCTTGAAGTTGCTGAATAGGAACATTACCTGATATTATCAAGTCTGTGGATAGTTTATAACCTGATACGGTAGTATATATCAGTAGTACTGATACAGTTTGCTTCTGCCTAGCTTGTTCCCTGGTTTTGCTTAACGCACCTCCAATATTTTGTGGATATGAACTGCTCTAAACTGTTCAGTTTTAGTTCAGTTTCACTTTTAGTAAGTAGCCTAGCTAGTACTTACAGCTTGCTAGGAAGGAATGTGTACTACATCTGATGGTGATTAAATGTGACCATACTTGCCCTGTTTCTGAAATGATACTGTAACCATCCTTGTATGACTATTTAAATGTGACAGAGTGACAACTTTGCTCGATCTGTGGTGGTGCCAGTAGCAAGATCGATTGAGTATCAACTAGTGAAGTTTACTAGTAAAAGTTTCAACATACTTGTCCTGTTTCTAAAATGAACTTATTTAGAGCATCACGCTGACATGAAACTGCATACCACTAGTTGTTCTGCTACTGTAGGACCCAACGTATTTTTAGTGTGATTTAGTGCATATAGCTTGGCCAATCTCACTTTCTGAACGTTTTTCATGTTGACCAGAAGCATGGAAGAGGAAGAAGCAAACCAAACTGGTAGCTCACTCTTGACCAGAAACACATCAAGGGTTCCACCAGTGCTATCTCCTAATTCTATAAACATTTGCAGGGCTTATCGTGGTAAGCCTATGTCTTTTTTTTTGTGTTGACCAGAAACACATCGCTCACTGTTAACTCTTTGATCCTCTTTGCAGAACATTCACGTTCACGTGATACGCAAATGCTTGATAGTGAAGATGATCTGGCTGATGAAGATGATGCTGACTATGAAGAAGAGGAAGAAGAAGATGAGGCTGTTGAAGAAGAAGAAGACGAAGAAGAAGAAGACCATGCTGATGAAGAGGAAGGATTGGAGGATATTGACATGGGTTCATTCACTGAACCGGGAAGAAAGTTTCTGTCCAAAGCGTGGAAAGAGTACGAGCCTCTACGTGTTGATGGCGTAGTTGTTAGTGCTGAATGCAAGCATTGTGAAAGAAAGATTTGTGCTGAGCGTAAAAATGGTACAAGTTCACTGCGCAAGCACTTGAAGAGATGCAAGAAAAGAAAGATAGCTCTTAGAGTTGCTGGTCAGTTGAGTACTTCTATCATGAGCCCTGATGGTGTTGCAATAGGACAATGGATCTTTAACTAGGCAGTGGCACGGAGAGAGTTGATGAGGATGATTGTCTTACATGAGTTGTCTTTCTCCTTGGTAGAATATGATGGCTTCAAGAGATTTGTCTCCAGCTTAAATCCAAACTTCAAGCTGGTTTGTAGGAAAACAATAAAGAATGACGGCCTGAAAGCATTCAAGGAAGAGAGGTTCAATCTCCAAAAGATGTTCAGAAACGCCAAGTCCAAAATATCGCTCACTTCGGACATGTGGACGTCCAATAGAACAGTTGGCTATATCTGCATTACTGCCCATTGGATTGATGATGATTGGAAGCCACAAAAAAGGATAGTGAAGTTCACCGCCATGGAGACTCCACACACGGGTGTTGCTATGTTCAATGTAATGGTGAATTTCATTAGGGAGTGGCACATGGAAGATAAACTCTTTGCAATGACACTTGACAACGCTTCTAACAACTTTGCCATGATCAAGCTACTGAAGACCCATTTGCTGAACAAGAACATGGTGATTGGCGGTGGCAAGTTGTTCCATCAGCGGTGTGCTGCTCATGTCATCAACTTGGTGTGTCGAGCCGGATTAAATTTTCTTGATCCAATGATTACCAAGATGCGTGATAGTGTCAAGTACATTCGGAGCTCACAGCCTAGAAAAGAGAAGTTTGAAGAAATTGTTGAGCAGCTAGTCATTTCAGCCGGCAAAAGGCCAAGCCTTGATACTCCAACTCGCTGGAATTCGACATACATGATGATTGATACAACAAGAGAGTATCGTGGAGTGTTGGATTCCCTGGAATTCGGAGCTCACTTCCAGTAAGTATTTTCTTTCATATGAATTAATTAATTTTAATACATAATATGCTAGAATTTTATAACATATTTGTAACACCCTTAAGTTTGCAACAAGAAATAATCTTATTAGTAAAGAAAAGCCACTAAATTTGACTTTTTATGGTAGTCCGGAAGGATGATCATGAACCTGAATTGTGTCCGGCTAGTCAAATTGGTTGAAATTGACTACACATTTGTCAATATGAGGGTTCCAATAATTTCATAGGAGTTAGACAAATTTCATTGTTTTGATTCATAGAAGAATTTCAGACCGAAGGGAAATTGTTAATACACTTGTTAAAGGAAGGGAAGACAAGAAAAAAGACCTTGACAAGGTTTGAACAAAGAGAACCGATTAAGAAGAGAGAAACACTCACAACATGGAAAACATGGTGAGGAAGTCCAGGAGACTTACCGTGCGGCTAGAGTTGCATCCTAAGAAGAGATGGGCCCCTACAGTCATGGAAAACAGTAGGTCAACGACGAGAGAGCAATTCGAGGATGAGCAACAACAACAACATACGGATAATGGTTCAGGTGAAGTAGCATGTAAGAAGAAAGGACGTTAACCAAACGAAAAGAAAAACTAAATCATAGAAACACCAAGAAAGCCGAAAAATCAAACAATATAAAATTGGGACGAAAGAAAGGAACACACATCATTACTAAACGAAGCGAAGGAGGCCGACGTCCGCTAGACGCACGTACCGCGCGTGAAGTACGCACTAGGGAGGAAGGCAGAAAAGATAGAAACATAGGAGGAGGAGGAGAGGATGGAGAACAATGATGGGTCTCAACGGTGCAAGGTGTGTGAAGAACATCCGACATGGATGGATAAGGATGGCGGTACGAAATAAATACGTGGGGGCGTGCACTCGTGGGCAGAGCCACAGAGCGACTAGAGGGCATGACCCATGTACGACCACGTCTGGCAGAGCTTACCCTCACCCCCGCCCCCTGCGGGTGCCTGCATCCTCTCACCGATGGCAAATTAACCCCACGATCCTGACGCACGGGGTCGAGAGGCGCGAGGCCCAGCATGCAGCAACTCAACATCAATGTAGCTAGTATGCATCGGGCGGTCACGTAGGGCAGGTGGGGGCGAGCAAATCCCAAAGAGACCCTCGGTGAGGACCAGGGTCGGGAGACGCGGGCACCGTCCCGATGCGGGTGCTTATCTTCCCATGCTCAGCGTATTTCCGTGAGACTTCCCAAACTTTTAATAAGATATTTGTGGCACGTATTTTGTCATGATGTATAGTTTGATTCAAATTTTATAGTGGTTGCTAATTTTGGAGACCGACTATCGACCCTGATCTAATAGTGGTAAAATTGGTGGTACCTGTCTGTACCAAAAATATGGAACTGGTCTCGAGATTATGTGGAACCAGTACCTCCAATAATTTTTTTTCGTTGCACACACGGCAAGTTGACTACCATCGCCTAGATGATATTTTGCAAAAGACTCCTCAATATTTTTATATTTTAGTTTCATGGTACAAACTGGTTTGTTGACGTGGAAACCAAACATCCTTTCCAGCCAGCCATGTCGTCCATGTACTACACCACACCGAATACAACCTCAATACGTCAAGATTCTAGTTTGGTCTCTCTATTTTTGGCACTACTCTTGGCTAGGCTGGAGGATAAGCTCATCCATTGGCGAGATTTTGCTCTGTTCGAGATGACCGAGTTGGAGGCCGAGGCCGACCGTGCATGCGATCCTCACGAGATGCTCCGCTACGCGGTGTACCCACAGGGGATGGTGATGTGGTCGCAGCCGTGAAGGTGCGAACCACTCCTTACTTACTTGCCCCTCCGTTTGAAGGTCGAAAAAATTAGCGGGGGTGCATGCGATTTTCTATTGAGAACGACAATATTTTTTTATTTTTTTTTGACAGAACTACGATTGTATGGTTGTGCTGAAAAAATATGACATTCATACACATTTGTGCAGTGGTGCATGTTTTCTGTAGGGAGTTCTTCATCATATTACCGTGAGTCCGTCACCGCCCAATCCTTAACTCGGGCGTATCGGCATGGTTCTTCCATTGTCTTTCAATTCCACCATAATAAAAAAATTAAAGATTAAGAAACTAACGTAGATAAAACTAAAACATGTTCAATTACATATAGAGATATAGGTTTATTGTTTTAGTTCGACTTGCTTTAAGAAAAGAGTCATCTTTCTAAAGGATAGAACATGATGAACTGAGGCTAGAGTTACACGGGTCGATCGATTTGGCAACTGCTGCATAAGCGTAATGGGAAAATATAATTCAACCCGTAGCAACGCACGGGTAATTTGGCCGCGCCTCGCCCGTGCCGGCTCCCGCTCCCCGGCTGGCCGAGTCCCCGCCTCCGCACGCCGCCCGGCCGGCTCCGGCCTCCGTATTATTAAAATAGCGCAGTCAATCTGGAGCAGCGCGCGCACGAGCTAGCCGATTGCAATTAGCGCGCACGAGCTAGCCGGAGGAGGGCGTCCGCCGGCGGCAGGAAAGCCCGGGCGGCGCCGTGTGCTTCCGCTCCGGAGAAGACCGGTATGATTTGACTTTTTTGTTTCTTTTTTATTTTTATATTGTCTGACATGTGGGCCATGGTGCCACCTCAGCAAAAGTCAACATGTGCTGCCACGTAGAGTCTGACCGGTGGGTCCCATCTATCAGAATCGCTGTTAATTCGTGATCAATTGAGTTTTAGTGCGAATTGCAAAAAATCTCGTCTATACCGGCGGTTTTGTGCGATTCAAACGTAAAGTGGTGGTTTTTTGAACATTGGTGTGTAATGTGGTGGTTCTATGCTAATAACTCTACTAATGTTCATTTAGCATCTCTGCCATCTCATAGTGATCTCGTCCTCCCATTGTGTGTGTGCTCTCTTCGTTTACTTACATGTTTCCATTGTTCCAGTGCGTTTTCAGTTGTGTGGAAACAACAGTTCTTCCAAACTAATTGTAATGTATTTCAACAGCTTCACATAATTATGCATTGATTATGAGAAAATATAATCTCTAGGATGTGAAATATGGAATATGGCAATGTCGCAACAAAGTCATAAGTCACATGCGAGGCAAACATTACAACTACAATAATGCTTTAATCAATATCTCTATGACTTTGTTTGTTATTCCGTGGCAACATGCGCTTATTGTATTGACCTCCTTTGCGTGCTTTTGTTTGTTGAAATTGAACCGAGAAGTCGGTGTGATACAATTAACTTCTTGTTTTCTATGTAATTTAACAAGTGATTTTCTGCATCATGATTTCATAATTTTTGTGTACACATGATGTTTACAGAGAAAATTAGAAAGAAAGTGGTGCGTTTTCGTTTAGTTTCTAAGGAATGCTGTATAGTGGGACATCTAAAACCAACATACTTTTTATACGATGATACAACAAAAATCAGTGTATACTTCAAGTTAAGATGTCTAAATTAATTTAGGCCCGTTGCAAACGCACGGCCAGTTTTGCTAGTAACAGACTAGTCCCGTCTAACTCTGAATTCTTAATAAGTCTAGCCGAATTAAATTTCTCAACTACCCAAGGAAATTCCTAATTTAGATGCCCACTGAAATCTTCTCAACACGAAAAAGGCGAGTAGTATTAAAAGTATGTGCTACGCGGCCGATTTTATGAATGGGCCAGAAAATAGGCCTAGTGAACACTTACACGGACCTGGGCCGCAGTCCAGAAACTCCGGCGTGTGCCCTCACGCTCGCTCCACACGAATGTCGCATGTAGCCACCAGACTTTTCCTGACGCCGTCGTTGCTCCCACTCCCACTCCCCAAGTGCCTGCGGAGGCGACGGCCTAGCATCTGCTCACCGACGAGGGCCTTCACGATGGCGGCGTCGGGGTTCGGAGGCGGCGAGACGTTCCGGCTGTCTGCGGCGGCGGGGGCCGGCGTGCTGAAGCTGCACAAGGGCGACATCACCCTCTGGTCCGTCGACGGCGCCACCGACGCAATCGTACGTGGTTCCGCTCCATCCCATGATCCCAATCCTACCATGTCTCCTCCACGCCGTATTGCTTGTGTATGATCTCAGCCTGGGACATCGCCTGCTTGCTTGCCTGCGGTTGGTCTCAAATGGGGAACCGAACTCAGCTGCGGTAACATCACATCGGTTTTTAAGTTGGAATCGAGTCTCACACGGAGGAGTGCGTTGACTAGGCCTGGGTTTGTGAAAGGGGTCTTCTTATATAGGTCTACTTACGTTCGGGTTAATATCCGCATCAGTTGCTTCTACCGTCAGAGCAGTGTGTTTTGGCTTAGGTTTGGAGTGGTGAACAGGATCTTCTTAGCTATACTTGCTTTTGGTTTTAATATCGGTGGTAGTTGCTTCTGCCATTAAGGGGATTATAATCAACTTGTATGTCGTACATCTGCCTCCTGATAAATGCTAAACGTACTAACTTGGCGTGTGGATTGTTTGCTACCTCAAGTTCTAGGAAATACTGGGTCGTTAGAAGGTATTATTTTGGTTCAGTCTACTGGGTTTGACCATCAGCCCTTAAAGTGTAGCTAAAGAAGTTTGAATCAAGTTCCCCTGTAACTATGAGCTTCTTTGTATAACTATGGCGTGGAATTAGAGTTCTGGGTCTCCAAAGCTAAACTAAACCATCAGGAAAATTGTAGTCCTTTTGCATAAGTTCCTAAATTCGAGAACAAGACATAAACTGGTCAAATATCTTATTATGAGCCCATTCGACCAGTTACACCTTAAGCCTTTGCATGCTTGTATGCTATGATCTATTATGCAGACATGTGTTTACTAAAAAAAAATTCTCTTGCCTTGATGCATTTGTGTTTTAGTTGCTAAATTTTGTGTGATATTTGTGTTGTGCTTTTCTTAAAAGCAATATTCGTTCGCTATATTCAGCAATGAAGTAGATAATGATCTATGTATTTGCATTAAAGAATATAACCGAACCGAAATTTATTTTGGCAGGTTAATGCTGCTAATGAACGAATGCTAGGAGGGGGAGGTGTTGATGGAGGTAATGGCAAGCTTTTGAGAAGCATAATCGTTTTACTATTATTCCGGACTATCTCATACTAACTTGAAACCCCTATGCCAGCTATACATGAAGCTGCTGGACCACAACTCGTACAAGCATGCCGTAAAGTTCCTGAGGTTAAACCTGGAATCCGTTGCCCTACTGGAGAAGCCAGAATTACTCCGTTAGTACCTTTTCTGATTCATTTTAGTAGCTTCAGAATGCCATCTTCCTAAAAAAAAAATCTGTTTGCCTGTATATTGAATGTGAACAGAGCTTTTGAGCTTCCTGTATCCCGTGTGATACATACAGTTGGGCCCATATATGATTTCGATAGGAAGCCTGAGGCGTCCTTAAAGAATGCCTACAAGTAAGTCTCCCTTGTGAACTTATATATTGAAAAGACCATTCTAGTTGCTGAATCATGGAACATTAGCTTGAACTGCATTCTTTTAATTGCAGAAATAGCTTGAAGCTTGCTAAAGAGAATGGCATTCAGTACATTGCGTTCCCTGCTATATCTTGTGGTGTTTTTCGGTATGTACCAAGTGCCTGTTTTTATTCATGTATGTGCTTTTTGTGCAGTTTATTCTTTGTAGTATCTAATTTGTGAAGTTTAACATGATTTGATCATGCAGTTACCCTCCAAAGGAAGCATCAAACATAGCTATTTCAACTGCTCAGCAATTTTCAGGGGATATTAAAGAGGTTAGTCATAGCTCTTCATCTAAACATTTTGGTATTATACTGCTGTGCCAGTATGGTATTAGTTACCAAATGCCGTTTCACACTAACATAAATAATTGGACACCCATTGTGCCGTTTTGCACTAAAATGATTAAATTGGACATCGATTATGACAATTAGTTCACCTTGCAGTTTTATTCTGGTCTCACTGGTTAGCCCAGTTAAGAAACTATGAAGTTTGTTTTCATCTATCATGTTCTCGGGGTGTTGTGATCTATGTCGCTTAAACTCGTAAACCACTTTGTAATTGCAGGTGCATTTTGTTTTGTTTGCGGATGAGCTCTACGATGTTTGGCGCGAGACTGCACAGGAGATGGTGACGCAATTTGAGAAAGGTGACCATGGTGTGAATGTAGTATGCTCATGTCTGCCAGTATGAAATAATGCTAGTGGAGTTAGTTGAATACTAGAAGGAAAAGGCACGCTTCGCTGCGCCCGTTTGATTATTTTATGATACTACCTTTGTAGATCCACGTGAATTTATGGTATAATCCTTCAAAACAAAAACTAATATTTTCCGTCCTGATCTTCATGTGAATTAACAATGGTCGCTTGGTAAAGTAGTCGGAAGCATCGCCTCCCTCCAACACGGACGTCCCTTGCCTTCACTCCCAAACAGCCCACCTGGCTAGCAAACAAAGACTAATTATTATTTTTAAAGCGGGAAAATTGAAACTGAAGTCAGGCAATTTCAACAAATAACTTAAAGCGGGGAAACTGAAACTAACATTAGTATGGATCTGTCTAGCAAAGATGCATTCACAATTTTTTCTATCAAAGCTTAGCTATACTTGTTTCCAATAATTTTCATAGATGACATACAACATGCAAACAATTATGCCTATTGATAAGCTATAACTGTTACACTCAGCTAAAGATACATTCAAATATCGTTGGTAAAGATTGCTTTAAGCTTCTAGAATGATTCACCAAATGAGAATTGTGGAAGCTCGTGACTTCAAACATTCTCTCAAATAAATACCTTAAACAATTTTCACTTGGCGACATAGATAGTTTCATGTGGTTGAATAATGTTTAATAAAGATGTATGCAGTATGCACCACGCAGATGAGACAATATAGATGGCAAAGGGCAAACACCGTGGAGGGGTACACAAAGTGTTGGTAGCGAGCGTGGAGAACAGAAAAAGTAACATTTGAAACAAAACTATGCATGAGCACTAAATCAAGGAGAAGGGTCTGGTAATTCGTAGGCCAAACAACCGACACTAATATGTATTCTCTCTCAGTGACTCATTGCCATGAAAGGTGGAACAGAAGCATGGACATTCACCTTAACAAAATCATCGCAAAGATGAGACTGGGACCATAAGGAACAAAAAAAAAAGGCACGATTTCCGAAATAAACAGAGGAGATGCAGAAAAGTAACATAAATTACGATCTCAACATATTGAACTAATTTTCTGCATGTAGAAGTCAAAGGAATTTAAAAGAGAAGAATAAACAAAACAAACATAAAACGACAGAAAATCGCAGAGCTAGATCAAGGAATCAAACGAAACCATCCTAAATACAGGGCTAAATTAATTTAATGGACAATGTTCATCAATAATTGCACCACCAAAGCAATATATTCACCAATATTTTCTTCTTAACGGTCGGTAAGTTATGAGACAAAGGGGAATAAACTGATTGCAATTATATACTGTGTATTTCATGTAAAGATTGCAGTCTAACTAACAGAACATATGTATTGCATGCTAAACATATTAATTGGTAGAATTACAAGCCTTGTCACTCTTATATATTTCTCAGGCTCCAAGGAGCAATCAAACAAAATAAAATGGCCACACAATTATTTTGTAAATATATATACAATCAAGCAGTCAAGGAAACATCCCAAAACTGTAAAGAGTCACAAGAGAATAAGTCATATCATCTGATCATTGAATGACAAATAAAGTACTCATGCAGTCTTCACTTACATCGTTTCAAAGCTAAACAATTACCAGGATTTGAATCACAGCAACGGAAGCCATTAATCTTAATTCAAGAGAAGTTACTAAGCGGGTATAAAAAAAGAAAGATGAAAGCTGAACTTGATTGGGAAAAGAAGTTATCCGCATCAGCACAAGCAATTAGCCATCCGATGATGCTGGGGACTCACGGTTGATGGACATGGTGGCCGCTGAAATACGTCGAGCTCCTGGAGGACACCTATGCTCATGGATTGTGGTATGCGGACCTTGGAGGCACAGGGGAGTCAGGCACCACACTTGGACTCAGCACATAGCAGCGATGCGTAGGGTGGCGCCCGGGACGAATGTCGGGGTGTTGGTGCGGCAGAATACCACTTATAGAAGACATCAGTTTGCCATGGATGATAAGTGAGAACATGCTGGCATTGATAGTCCCCACGGATTATAAAAAGCTAAGTTAAGGTGAAGAAAAAAATTCAACATTGAAAAGTGAGGTACAGACAGCTCAGCCCAAACCACCGAGACTGCACCATGGCTCAGGCACTCTGAAATAAATCGACTTGTTCTGATAAGAAAATACCATGTCTTACATGGTTCATATTAGTGAAAGAGCTAGCCATAGAGTGCCAAAAAAGCAGAGGGTTTCTCCAACTGAAGAAACTATAGAAACAATATGAACCGCGGATAAAGCAAAACTGTGCAGTTTATACCTTGTCATTAACCATTTTCATTTACTTTCTTTCGGGGTTACAACATCAACGGAAATGCATAGATTCCATTAGAAATTACTTTACTTATGGGCCATCCATTGAGAGGGGCAAAAGCTAGAACATAAGGCATCACCAATGCATGCCCTAGGGAATTGTCCCTGAAATAATAGAGAAATAAATCTTTGGAGACCACACTACCAGTAAGATAAAATAGACTGAACTCAAGATCAACAAATAAGTAAATTTTTCCAAGATCATGATAGTCTTTTATAGGCCACCCATAGATTAATAGGTTGAGCAAGACAATGATCTGCTAACGGCCAGAAATTTCCGCACATTACACAACAGTTGGGATTAAGAAAGATGCCTCAATCACTTTTAGCAAATAAATAAAGAGTATTCATATTTTATAAAGGCAAAATGACTGGATTGCTATGGTTTTTGTATAAAGACAAACATACCTAAAATAGATCAAGAGATTAAGCTCTGATGGACCGCTTACGCTGAGAAGTGCATGTCGCACCATCATGGCCATACCTAAAATGTATCTTACGTATCTCCATACACGCTTCTCTCTGGAAAATGCTCTTAAATGAATGAAATCTCCTGTTGTTCTAAAAAAAAGCGTGTAAGGCGCGGAGATGTTCTCCCGTTGCACGCACACATTGGCTGTTTTGAGAAGTCCGGACTCCATAGATGCCCCGTTCCCAATACGGCACACATACTCTCCTATGTCCTATCCACGTTTTATTCCCTTCGTTCAGGTACCCGCTGACCCATCGTTCACCGGCGGCAGCGGTGTTCGAGGAGTCCGTCCCGGTACTGCATGTGATGCGCGTTAACGACTCCACCCTAAGATGCACTATTATCGTTCATACAGATTATTCCAGCAACTACTTATGGAGATGGGATATAATAGTTATATTGTTCTTCTATTTCACGACTTCATGTGAGTTCTTGATGGTCTGTGCCAAATCCAACTGAAAATTTAGAACCAATAACAGTCTATGATCTCATGAACCAAGAAGATTTGTTTGTGTAGAACAACTCTTTTAAATGAAGTGGAAGCATTGGCAGTTCTCCACAAGGTAATCACATCCAGTGAATATTTGGTTGTGCTTTGTGCTCCGGTTTCTATTGCATAGTAGTTTCTGCTATATATATCAGTGCTGATGCAATTCTGCAAAAGTGCAAATACTTCGGAAGTTTACAGTATAAAAAAGTGCTGACGCGAGGCTCCAGTAATGATGTTATTATTTCTGGATGCAAATTACCCAAAAAGAGAGAAATGTGAAATACAAATAAACAGATGACCGTCACTGCTGCATGTGAAGCTCAGCAGAGGAGACGGTATTAGAAAAAAGGACGTATCCAGGCCGTGCGGGACTGCATCAGCCCATTGGTGTTTATTCCTGGAGCTATTATCAAGTATTTTTTAAGAAAAAAATCATTTCTGAAAAGTTCAATGGAGACACAAGACACACTTGTTATTCTGGAAGATCTTACTACTGTCAGTGTGATGAATGGAGTGCAATATGGCGTTATCAGTCTCCACAGCATCCTAAACACCATTATGAGGTGCACCATTTCTTCCCTTGCCTCTGCTATTGTAACTTGTAGGGCCATTACCCTAATTTTCCTTTCTGTTACTCTATTTACTATCATTTATGTGAACTTTCGCTGCTGCAGCATGGAAGCTAAATGTGATACGCAGCATGTCATATGTATGCATCCTACTTTATTGTTAGCTTAGACACAGGGTAATATGAGCAAATTGTTTCCTGAGTGATTGAACTCCAGTTTTAGTGTTCTCCAGTTCTTGGTTGTGTTTCCTTTTCTTTTCTGATGTGTACCGGCAATGATGCTGTTTTCTTGCACCATGTGAAGACTGAAGACTGAAGAAGCTCGGTTTATGTGTTATGTGCGGGGTTTACCAAGTGGGAGGTTATCTTTGTTGGAGTTTGATCATTGCCTACATGTTCAAGTTTGGAATTGTGACATGTATCTACTCAGGTTTGTCACTTGATTGCCATAGCTTTTCTTCTATCAATAACTAATACAGTAAAGAAGAACCGGACCTACTATATGAAGTTAACCTACCTAAGAGCATCTCCAACCATGGTTGCCAAAGGCTCCGCAAACGTCCGGGCGGACAGCCCGGACAGGGTTTGCCCCAAAAAAGGCCACCCAACCGCACCCCTCAAAGTCAGCCCATACGTCGGGCTGACCGGCACACCCCAGACCCAGCCCATATGTGGGGATGGTTTGGCGCGTCCGGGCCGTGGTCGCTGACAGCGCGGACCTACCCATTTTCACCATAAATCGGCCGGAACCCTTACCCAGCTAGTAGATATTTTTCACACTCCGCTGGCTCCTTCTCCTAGCTCCGCCCTTGACCTTACTCCGGCGCCGCCGCCCCTCCATTTCGGTCGCCCGCACCCCCGCCGTCGTCCGCACTTGCTCGCGAACCTTCCACCACCATATTTCCGCCGTAGCAGAGCTCCGTTGCGGCCGCATTTTGATGGATTTGGCCGTATTTCCAACGAGCATTTCCGCCGCCGCCTCCGCCTCTTCCGCAGAAAGGTGTCGATCTTCCACGGCTGCTCTGCACGCCCGGCTAACCGATCTATAAGTTCGTCGGAACCCAAGCTTGCCCAGCGTCGTCGGTCGTTTTCCATTCCGCCGCCCGTCTCCACCCACCGGTCTCCGACACCATGGTTTCCTGGGACACGAAAGATGACTCGACATGCTCCTTCCATCTATACGGGGAGGCCACCTGCTCTGACTCCACAACGGTATGTCCTAGGTTTTGCTCACATTTTGAGTTTACCCCCAAATTGTGCAATGGGAGGGGAATTGAGTAGCATTTTGTTGAATTGTAGGATTCAAAATCATGTCATTGCAATGTCCATGGTGTGATATCCGAGTTGAACGAGTCCCTCCGAGGCAAGATGCGCATATTGGAGGATTTGAACTTCACAATTGAGGAAAAAAGGAAGATCAAACAAAAGTTCGAAGAAGTTCATGATACAAACCGGAAGTTGGAAGAGAAAATAAAGGAGATTGAAGAAGAGAAGAAGAAGAAGAAGATTGAAGAAGAGAAGAAGAGGATAGAAGAAGAGAAGAAGAGCTTCGAGGAAGAGAAGATGAAAATGGAGTTGCATCTCGCCGACGTTGTCGATGATTGCAAAAGCAAGACGGATGCAACTCGGACGAAAATGAAGAAGATAAAGTAATATGTCATCGAGAAGAGAGATGCATCTCCATTATGCATTGGGAGCTATAGTTATTTTAGTGATAATTATAGTTGCTATGTATGGTGTTTCTTTGTGCACTAGATAGAATTTGCACAATGAAAACGTAGCTGCATGGACTGCATGTATTTGAGGAGGCAAATATGAGGTTTATGATTGTAGTACACCAATTATGGTGGTTGCCCAGTCACTATCCGCGGACACTTCCGGACGTGTCCGTGGAGAGTTTGGGGGCCGATTTTGGGGGTTGTGGTTGGAGATGCTCTAAGATGGTAGCACAAGTTACACAATTTATTTGTGCATTATGTCCACTGTCGTGCCCCTTAGAACATGTCAGATGACTTGATGGATGCTGCAGGATACATAAATCGAGGATGGTTATCTATGCTGATGGTCATTCATTTCTTTGTAACATGGAAAATGTGTTTTTTTGATGATTTGTCCGCCTTCCCATCAAATGATGGCTTTAACTGATCTAAATACCTTTGACTGCGCTGTCAAGGATGAGACAAGAGAAAACAAAATTTGAAGCTTTGCCCCTAGTTTTC
Organism: Poa pratensis; assembly: GCA_947311845.1. Lineage (NCBI taxonomy): Eukaryota > Viridiplantae > Streptophyta > Magnoliopsida > Poales > Poaceae > Poa > Poa pratensis. The sequence continues at coordinate 5,376,966 of CAMZMU010000095.1, read as the reverse complement.
TTACAAAATTGGTCCTGTATATCTTTACTGTGATAAGTAAATTCAAGGATGTGGTCAAGGGTTATCTTCAATTTTTTCTTCCTGCCGACAGTGTTTGAGGGTTCCCGCAGACAGTTGCGGCTCCCCGTGAACAGTCAACAACAAGCAATGTATCCACCATCTGCATGTTTATCAGAACTCACCACAAGTTCCACAAATACAGTGTTACCTTCATGGAATTTACTAACTTGGAAGTATATATTATCTTTATAGAATTATTACTTCCAACAAGTACTGATATTTTGGAAGTCAGAGCCATAGCTAAACTGCATATCCTAGTAACCAAACCACTGGTCAGTTTTTCCATTAAATCTTCAGTACATAAGATCACCAAAAAAAACTCATGTTGTTGCTTCCTCATCGTCCGCAATAATAATTTTTATATGCACCAAAAATAAATGTCAGAGAGGCAGAATACGAAGGCATACAGAAGCATATAGTTTTACAGGGCCATCACAGACCTGAGGCTAGCAGGTCTGTTGTTGCATGTTGTATTATTGTACTCCCTCCGTTCCAAATTAATTGGCTTGGATATGTCCAAATATGGATGTATCTAGACACTAAATAAATATAGATACATCCATATTTGAACAAATCCAAATCAATTAATTTGGAACGGAGGGAGTATTAGCAAGCATCCCTACTGGAAATATGTGAATTCATCGATTACATTATAAGAATCAATAACTTTTGTTATGCGTTATCACGTTTTGTACTTCAAACACAAGTCATGATCAACCTCATGAGTAACTGATAAGGAATCAAAACAGAAGAATATAAGCACATGCTAATAGAATAAAGGGACAACAAAGCCTTTTTCCTATTACTCTATACAACATGTAACATTCTCAGTAACTGATATAATACAAACAATATTGTCAATGTCGCATATTATCATGGTGAGAAGCAAGTGAGGATCGAACGGCCAAGGTTGGGTTGAGGTCGAACAATTGGGAGGGGAGATGGGCGACGCGGAAGGCGACACGGAGGGCGATGCGAGCGCCGGCCCTCCGTCCACGCCGGACGTCCGCTCCACGCCGAGCCTGCGCTCGCAGCCTTCCCTGAGCGGCGGAGGGCTCCGGGGCCGGTTTTGGGAGGCGGAACCATGGCCGCCGGAGGAGCCGGACATGCGCAGCGACGAGGAAGAGCGGGAGGTTCCGCCAAGGCCGACGGTGACGTTGGGCGATTTCCTGGCGGTGGCGCAGCACCGACGCTCGCCGAGGTCGGGCGGGGAACACCGGCCCTTCGCTCCAGGTGGGTGTGGTTCGCGCTTCCGCTCGGGGAGCGGCAGTGCCCGCCCGGCGGCACGGCGGCCGCGGAGCGAGCCATCGCAGCTTCAAGCACGGCCATGCGATTCTTCGCCATCGGTAAGAATTCCTGCCCCTGCCAAACTTCTCACCCGCCGGCCGGTGGCCGTGACTTTGCCCGGAGTACCGGAGACGCCGCCGCCGGCGGCGGCGAGGGAGACGGAGGACGACCTAGGGTTCGCCTCAGCCCCTACCTGGGCCGTGCCGCTAGATGGGCCGGCCCTGCTACCCTTTGTGGAGGAGGGCCAGAAGTTGGGCCAGGACGATGTTGTGGGCCTGGGGGCTGGCGCATTGCGCAGCTGGGCTCTAGCCTCTGCCTTTGTGGAGGCCCAGCCCACCCGCGAGCTAGGGTTTGGCCCGGCTGCGAGTGCCTTATGGTGGTGGATACCCCTGGGCTGCCGTGACCTTTTGCTAGGTTTCCCTGCTTCCGTCGAAGACGTGCGGCGACGCGGCGTATCGGTGGAATCCATCCACCTCACACCTCCCCCGCCGCCCCTCTCCTCCTCCTTTGCGCAGGTCGTGCAGATGGACCGGCCGCGCTCCGCAGGGACGGGCGCCGGGGCGAGCAACGGCGCGGGCAACCGCAGGCATCAGGCTGGCCCCAACCGAGGCGGCGCTCACCGCCAACCCCCGGCCACCAACCCGCCGGCCAACCCGCAGGCCCCCCGCGCTCCTAACCCTCCACCGGTGCAGCCGCACTGGCTCCTCGAAAGAGAGATGAAGCGCGAGACTAAGAGGCTCGTGGAGGAGTTAGCCCTGGCCGGTGCTCCGGCACCGGTGGCTGCGGCTCTGCCCGCTGCGGCGCCGGGCGGTGGCCGTGATCTGGCACGAGCTGCCGGGAAGGCCCCAGTCCCGCCTGCTCGGCCCTCTTCCTCGATGCCGGTCTCGGGCTCGGGTGGTCCGAGCGCTTCCCCGGCGGAATGCTTCAAGTGCGGCCTGACTGGCCACTTCCAGTCGGCCTGCCGCTTCACCCCGGACCACGCCGACCTGCACCTCATGGGGCAGGCCATCCCGAGAGAGGGGTTCTTCTACCTTGACTTCGAGGAGAGCGAGTCGGAGCAAGAGGAGGACACCAACGAAGCCATCATCTCCTCTGTGGGACAAGGGCTTCTGATCCCCGCCTTAGAGGTGGAGCTGCGCCATCTGGTGGAGGGTTCTTGGGACTGGAGGGTGCGGGAGGTTGCCCCCCTCCAGTTTTCAGTGTGCTTCCCCTCCCGGGACCTCCTCAAGATGAGCGTGCGGAGTGGCAGGCTCTTCCCGCCCCTCAACAATCTGGAGGCAGCCATCCGGCTCGCGGATGCTGATCCGGCGCCGGCTGTGGTCCTTCAAGAGGCATGGGTGACGATCATGGGCCTGCCCAAGCGCATGCGGAAGGTGTCACGGCTCATGGCTGGGATGCGCATGCTTGGGCGACCCCTGGAGGTGGACACTCGCACTCTCGCCAACCGCCTCCCGGTGCGGATGCGCATGGCATGCCGCAACCCGGCCAAGCTCAACGGGCGTGCCGAAATCTTCCACAAGAACGAGGGGTTCAACGTGGGAGTCTGGGTTGACCAGCCGGGGGCGAGCTCTTCCGCCCCACCACCACCGTAGCCTCTGGCTGACCACGACAGCTCCGCGGAGGACAGCCTCAACGAGGAGTGGAGGCTGGCGAGCGAGAAGGACCAGCAGGCCTACGGGGCTGCGCTGCAGGCCGGTTCGACAAGCACCACGCTCTCCGACGCCGCTGCTGCCGGGGGTCAGCACAAGACCGCCTCGGCCTCGGCCGGTGCCGCCATCGGGGATGGGCCCGTGGTGCCGCTGGTTGGTGACTAGTGCGGCTCCAACTTGAAGGGGGCGTGGCCCCCTTCTCTTTCTGTCATCATGCGCCTGCGGGCGGCCTCGGCCTCCATTGAGACGGTGGTGATGGATGTGGTGCCACCACCTCCTTCACCCCGTGCCGCCGATGCCGACGCTGCCAGCATGCTCTCCCCGGGCTCTCTATCCTCGGAGGGCTCGCCTTCCCCTGCCATGGTCTGGTCGGGGGGTGTGGAGGTGGAGGTAGAGTCGGAGGCTGAGACGGGCTCGGTAGCGCAGCTGGCGCCGCTACCGGAGGACTTGGAGGTGGCGTATGGCGGCGCGGTCTCCCGCCGCCCACGCTCCTGGCCTATCCCAGCTGGACCGCCCGCAAGAGCGCGAGACTCCACGGTCCGGAGTCTGCCGTGCACTCGGTGGAGCGGGCGGAGCACCGCGCAGCGGTCAAGAACCTCGAGGAGCCAGGTGCGTCTTCATCTTCTTTCGCCGTACTCCAAGATTTACCTGATTGTCACCTCGCTGCGGTAGTTCATGACGCGGGTCTAGCTTTTGCGGTAGAATCGGGCAAACAATCGGAGGTCCTTCCGCTCATTCGGGCAAAAGAGGCAGCGCAAGCTGCGATCGCTGAAGCGATCTTCCGCCGGGACGCAGCGGTGGCCGAAGCGGCTGCCGCGGTCGCGAGAGAGTCGGACGAGGTGGTTGGGGCCACCAAGGAAGTGGAGGTGGAGCCGGAGGCCACCCCCTCGGCTAAAACCGCGGCCACCCCCACCGCCACTAGGAGGGGAACGACCAAGACTAAGGTGGCAGCCCGTCGTGGACGGAGGAAGCCCTCCGTTGTGTAATGCGTGGAGGCTTCTACAACATCCGGGGTTTTGGACGACCGGGACGTCGAACCGAGATCAAGGATTTTATTGCCCGAGAGCGGCTGGACTTTGTGGGAATCCAGGAGACCATAAAATCCAGCTTCACTCCTGCTGAGCTGCGAAGTATTGACCCCGGGGGGCACCTTGCTTGGCATCACACCCCAGCTAATGGACATCCAGGCGGAATGTTGCTGGGAGTCAATGAGGATTCATACGAGGTACAGAAGTGGAGTAGTGGCTCCTTCTTCATTAGGGCGGATGTCTTACAGCTAGACACATCCAAACACTGGGCATGCTTGGTAGTCTATGGCCCTGCGGATCACCGTCGCACGGATGAATTCCTGTCGGAATTAGCTACGGCCATTTCGACTTGCCCCTACCTCTGGTGGTGGGAGGAGATTACAACCTGATTAGGGGATCAGAGGACAAGAACAACGACAACATCAACTGGCCTCGAGTGCACAAATTCAATGACTTCATTGTGAACCTTGCACTTCGGGAAAATTCGTAGGGGTGGATCTCGATACACCTGGACGAATAGACAGTTGAACCCAGTGTGCTCTGTGCTGAATCGGGTCTTGATGACGAATGAGTGGGAGGAGCTCTTCCCACTCTGCTCACTGACGGCGGAGACCATCATAGGCTCAGACCATGCGGCCCTTGTGCTTAGCTCTGGGGAAGAACTAAAGAGACGAAGCTCTCGGTTCTTCTTTGAGAAGGCATGGCTAGAAAGACTAGAGTTTGTGGACCTGGTGCATGAGAAATGGTGGGGGCTCGAGGGACTTGTGGGTACCTTGGGAGATCCCATCACTGACTTGAATAAGATTGTCGCTGGCCTTCGCCAATTCCTCAAAGGCTGGGGGGCCAACATAGGATGGGAGGATCAGGACCTGAAAGCGGATATTCTTACCCAGATTCAGGGCTTAGATGCTCAAGCCGAAGCCTTCGGTCTGGATGATGAGGGGTGGGCCCTCAGATATCACCTGGAGGACCAACTCACCCACCTCGCTAAGGTGGAGGAGGAGTATTGGCGGCAAAGGAGCCGTGTTCAATGGTTGCTGAAAGGTGACGCCAACACGGCCTTTTTCCATGCGATCGCCAATGGCCGACGGAGGAAATGTGCCATCACCCGTCTGGTTTCGAAACAGGGTACCATTACGGACCCTAGGGGCATCCAGGAGCATATCTACGGTTTCTACTGTATGCTGCTTGGCGACGAGGGGGAGCCGGGGCTCTTCTCCCTCGCCAATGCCCTCTGGGACGTGCAGGGTCGCGTCTCGGAGGAGGAAAATCATGAACTCATGCTTACCTTCATGAGTGAGGAGATGGACATGATCCTCAGAAGCATGAAGGTGGATACGGCACCGGGCCTGGATGGCCTGCCGGTGATTTTCTTTAAAAAGTTTTGGCCTCTTGTAAAACCATTGATCATGGAAATTACAAATGGTTTTGCTCTTGGGAGAGTGGACATATCGAGGTTAAACTTTGGGGTCCTCACGGTTATCCCCAAAGTTCCCGGGGCGGAAGACATACGACAGTTTCGACCGATTGCTCTCATAAACGTTATCTTTAAGTTTATCGCTAAAGCATACGCTCTTCGGTTATCTCCCGTCGCCCACCGCATGATTAGTAGGACCCAATCTGCGTTTATCAAGGGGCGTCACATCCATGAGGGTGTTGTCTCTCTACAGGAGATCGTGCACGAAATTAAGTCCAAGAAACTTGGGGAGTTTTCTTGAAACTGGACTTTGAGAAAGCCTACGACCGTGTGAAGTGGCCTTTCTTACGTGAAGTGCTACTTCGCAAAGGTTTTGACCCGGGATGGGTCCATCGCGCTATGGGGTTGGTCTCGGGGGCCAAACCGCCATTACCATTAACGGGGAAGTAGGTAACTTCTTCCGTAATGGTCGGGGGCTGCGCCAAGGCGGCCCTCTCTCACCCTTACTCTTTGACTATGTGGTGGAGGCGCTTGAGGCCATTTTGGACGCGGCAAAAGGGGCGGGCCACATTACTGGGCTGAAATTTATCCTCCTCTGTTTCGAGTGTATGTCCGGCCTGCGGATTAATTTCCACAAGAGTGAGGTTATGGTTTTGGAGAGCCCTGACCTTGATCAACAACGGATAGCAAATATGCTAAACTGCAAGTTAGGGGTTTTCCCCTTTACCTACTTGGGTTTACCTATCAGTGACAAAGCGTTGACGGTGGGGGATTGGGGTCCCTTACCGATGAAGGCGGGCAAGCGGGCTGACCCCTGGATGGGAAACATGATGTCAGCAGCTGCAAGGCTTACTCTTGTCGACGCTTGTCTTTCCAGCCTTCCCCTACATGCCATAGGAGTATGCATGTTGGGCGACGGCGTCCATGGGGCGATGAACAAGCACCATGCGCGGTTTTTCTGGGGGGACTCTCGCACGAGACACAAATATCACTGGGTTCGGTGGGCTGACGTGTGTCTACCCAAAGCCTTGGGGGGGCTAGGGATCATGGACACTAAACTCATGAACAAGTGCCTCATGGCCAAATGGATTTGGAAGCTCTACGCTGGAGAACAAGGTTTGTAGGCCGACATTCTCCAGAACAAGTACCTTAGGGATAAGGACTTATTGGTGGACACCCACACCTATGGTTCACAATTTTGGAAGTCTATCTAGAAAGTAAAAGATGTGTTCCGCTTGGGGGCGAAGCACGTTATCGGTAATGGGATCTCCACCAGACTTTGGTTGGATTGGTGGATAGGCTTGGGCCCTCTTGGTGAGAGTTTCCCGGAGATTTTTACCATTACCTCGGATCCGGAGGCCACGATTGCCGAGTCTTTACAGCTAGAGGGGTGGGACATTCCCTGTAAACGCGTGTTTGGGCATGTAGAGCAGAACCAATGGGTTAACCTGTTGAGAGTCCTCGAGGACACTCGGTTATCTCCGGCCCCCGACCAACTCATTTGGGCCCTTGAACCTTCGGGACGGTTCACGGTCAGGTCCTTATACCGCAAGCTGTGCGAGGGAACCCCCCTAGACATTTCTGCGAGATCTGGAGGATTGCGGTCCCCCGCAAGATTAAAGTGTTCCTATGGAACTTATAAGGAAGAGACTGCCGTCCAATGACAACATACGTCATCGGCATGGCCCTTCCACAGGCAGGTGTGCCTTATGTGGAGAGTTTGAGGATACCAACCACATCTTCTTCACATGTCCTCTTGCCAAGTTCATGTGGAGTGCAGTGCGGGAGTTGTTCCAATGCAATTGGAACCCCACCTGCTTCTCGGACGTGTACCGAGAACTGTGGAGACACGCGGGCCAAGCGAAACGAGTTATGTGGACATGTTGCGCAGCTTTAGTCTGGTCTCTTTGGATGACTAGGAACAAGTTTACCATTGAGGGGTCTTCCCCGCCCAACCCACTGACGGCCTCTATAACCTTTCTATGTATCTACAGGTGTGGAAGCCAGTGGCTAGGAGACAGGATCGCGAGACGATGGAGCTGACGATCAACAGGATCCGTCAGCTCTACACGCAGGTTCGGGAGGCCCCAGGCCCCTGAGCCCCACCATTCCTGCTTGTATCCCCTCTTTTTGGTGGCCTAGTGTGTTTGGTACAGCCTTGTGGGGCTGGTATTACCCCTAGTTTCAGTAGCTATATGTGCTCTCTCCATGTGCTACTTGTGCGCCTAGCGCGTTCCTTTTATTTCGAGCCCGCGTGCTCTTGTTGCCGGTTCACGGCATGTACGAACTATGTCGGTTGCTTGTGGCTTCATTAATTTAAAGCCGTGCTCATCTTGAGCCTAGGGTCTCAGAAGCAAGTGATAACCGAAAATCCCTTCACAAAAATTATATACCATTTAACAGTCATGCCAGTAACTTATAGTATAATGAAAAAATATTGACAACTACTCAGCACATTAGCATATGTAAGGTAATAAAGAAAGAACATGACGCTAGCAGCAGGAAATATTTGAGTAACCTTCTTGAATCAATGTGAAACAAATTCTTCTCGAATGACTCGTATGTACTTTCCTGAAAAAATGATACCAGATTCTCACTATAAATGTTGTGCACAACTAACATATGTGATAAAGATCTCAAGTTGACATGTAGTAATCAATAATCTCGTAGGTAAGTTTTCGAAGTTAGTCCCATCTAGTGTTCAATCCCAAATCTGGAACCCTTTTGGTGCAACTTATTATGTGCAGTTCATAGATAAATAGCTACTCCCTCCGTGTCAAAATATAAGTCGCACTAGTCACTTACCACACACATGTATGTAGACATGTTTTAGTGCAAGATTCACTAGTCACTTACATGAATCTTGCACTAAAACATGTCTACATACATATGTGTGGTAAGTGACTAGTGCGACTTATATTTTGATACGGAGGGAGTAGAAGCGAGGGCCTATGCGGGGGCGGCACGAAGCAAGTCGTTTGTGGAAAGCCTAGAAAGAATGGTCAAAGGCTGTTGTTTTTGTAGGAAAAGTCACAGCGGTATCGAACCGACTTTCATTTCGCCAGCGAATCAACTCGCTACAGCCTACAGGTGGACGCTCTGAGAGGCTAGCAATACTAGGGAGCTTAGTTTTTGGAGGAATGGTACCATCGTAAATCCCCAATCACCGTAAAAGAATTCAAAGTATGAACCAGATCTAGTTTGTTACAACACAACCAGATCTAATTTGTTACAACACATTCGACCAAATTAAACATCTGAATTCAAGTCTGAATGAATGTTCACCGCTTAGTCCCTTACAGAATTATTTTTCCGAGATTGCCCTCGATCGAAATGATCCGCAAATGATCGCATTATTTATAACGAGATAATTAGTCTAAGTCTTAGTGCTTTGCCATGGATAGACCATCTATCTGGTGGTGACGGCGATTTTCATGCCTCCCTCACAGTGCCCGGGGAAGCTGCAGATGAAGAAGGCCTTGCCACTCGAGAGCGCGATCTTGTCGTTGCCTGATGTGAAGGTCTTGGCACTGGCGCCGGCCTTGCACGAGCTGTACCCAGCTTCGTCCACCTCAACGACGTTGTGCATATTCGGATCGTACTTGAACACTGCATCACAAAATATATATGATTCCGTAATGAGGCCATCCGTTCATTACCATATTCCTGCTAATTACTGGTTATAGATCTACGAACTACTCACCGAGCACATCGCCGGCAGAGAAGGCCTTGCCGTTCTCCCAGCCGGCGACGCCGAAGGTCCAGCCCCCGCCCTCGCCGACGGTCCACTCCGTCTGCCCGCAGACGAGGGTCGCGCAGCACAGGGCCAGCATCAGCCCAAGAACAACGGCGCCGATGCCGCCGCTCATGCTTCTTCTCACTGCCATTGCCCTCTCACGGTCCAACGTGTATACTCGTTCTTACCACTACTGAAGCTCGGTCGATCTTGCGATGGTTTGCGTTAGCGAGGAATAGATCTCCCTTAAATAGGTGCCGAATGGGCCAATGTTATCGCGTAATCTTTTGTCATTATTACGGATTGATCTTACCCCAATAAACGTGTAATATTTTCTTCCAAATATAGTTACCGGCTTGCGTGGCAGCAAGCAGTAGGTAGGAAAGAAATCTGCATTTGGATTCGCCTGCATTAATTGGCTGTGACATGATAAGAAATCCAGATATGCAAATATCTGTAATTTTTTAGCATTGTATAATTAGCACCTGGCTGTTTTTAATATGCTAACATGCATATTTCTGTGAATTAAACACATATACGCGAGGTTTTTCAGTTCTCATAGCCAGATGGCGCCATGTCCCAAACACAAATGTTATGGCGCATTGTCTCTTAACGCGTTATCATACACAATTGTAAGAGACGACCACTCTAATGCATTATTTTTAAGTATTGTATATAAGTGAACCTACATTTAATTATTTTAGACTAGTGCGTACTTGTATGTGATTGGGTTAGCAGCCTGTCATTCATATGATTTCGTGCAACACCCTCCTTGACTCGTCTGCACAATCTGAATAATGACACAAGGGGCATCAAACTTGATCAAGCTAATGCACATCAACTTTCATATTATAGTCACTACATCTGTTGTTCATGTTTTTTGTAAACAAAATATTGAACGACATAAAGAAACGATGAAGGGTCGTTAACATTTATAAAAGAGAAGCACAAAGAATAATAAGCAAGGCAACAAAATAGTAGCGTGCAAAACAATAATAACGAGTTTTCATACTGCTTAGGCAGAAATGCAACGAAAAAACCATTCCCTTTATTTGGCAGGGCGAAGACATCTCGCCATTCACAAACCAGACAAACACAACAATAGACATGGAATGCAAACCAGTAAATTAACAAAGACTACAGAACGAGGATGACAAGGCTACCGAGAAATAATAAATGAGATCCAATAAATGATGAAAAATAAGGAAAGTTCAACGAAGACGTTAGAAACCTCTTCAAGAATGAAAAGGAAAATTGAACGAACAGTGACGTGTTAACAAATAAATGAAAAGGGAAATAGTAAATGTAGAAAGATGAAAAAGAAAAATAAAACTAACAACCAAAAAAAGAATGACAATACAGGTAGAGCAGATAACTGCAAATTTCTGAAATCCAACTAAGAAGAAAGGAATTACAAAAAACCAAAGAAAGGACAACAAGAAGTATCAAAATGACCGATGACAAAACAACTAATAATGTGAAGACGGGAAAAAATACTAGCCGACGAGAAAAATATAAAAGCTAGACTAAAGACAAAAGGAAGAAAGAGTGAACAAAGCACTCAAAATAGAGATTGAAGAATGTGACTGAAATGTAATAGCAAGGACTGAGGAACAAGGATAAAGAAATGTCCACGAGGGAATAATAATAATGAAGATATGGTAAGTCCCAACCAAAGAGAATGAACATCATCATAAGGAATGGAAAAAATAAAAGAAATGGCTCTGAGAAGTTAGAAGGGAAGAAGAAAAAAGGAGTAACTAAAAAGAAGAAAACAACAATGGATGACGAACACGGAGAAGAGAAGCAGAATGGATAAAAATGAGATGAACGGAAAAAATAGAGTGAAGAAAGTGAAAATAATAGGACTAACGAAAAATGAAGAAATGATGTTCATAAATAACCATTAGCATTGTAGTTATATTATCACTTGAGAAGTTTTAAATGAATCTTTGGTGGTTTGGAATTTTTTACAACTCATTTGATGGTAAAGAAATAAGAATTTAGAAATGTAAATGCGAGAAACTTCTAGATACATGAGAAGAATCGGTATATTTTGATAAATACTCAACTTGCAAAGGGTAGAATCATCAAGAGGCTTGGTAAATTTGTTGGTAAGTTGTTTGTCTGTCATAACATGTTTGAGAATGATGTATTCCTTGCCTACACTGTCATGAAAGAAGTGGTGAGGAATGTTAATGTGTTTTTATCGGGAATGCCGGAGGGATTGTGGTCTAACTGGTTACGCTCTCAAAATCATGTAGGAGTGGGTCATGGTTTTTTGATGATGCCACGTCTCATTAAGGATGTTGAGCACAAAATAATCCACTATGGAGTTTTTCCTTGGAAATCTGACACAAATTGTAATGTGTCTTATGTGGGTTTCATATCAACATTTTAACCGGCACAGTCGGAATCTGACACTACAGCAAAAACAGCCTGTATCGACAGTTTTTGTGTCTTGTAGCCACGGTTTTACCCGTGTCTACGAGGTCTAGCGACGGTTTTACCACCCGTCTCATAGGCGTTGCCATAGCCTCCGTCTCAAACACACAGACACGGTTTTGATAACCATGTCTACAACTAGAGACGATTATAGACACGGTAAAATCCGCCTCTACATAGTGGATTTGAATTCGAAGCAAATTCACTTGACATGCCAAGAACCGTCTCTAATTCACATTCTGCCCGTCTCTAGTTTGAAATGTGAAACGTGATAATAAATATTTAGAGACGTCTATCATGTTCATAGACACGGTCCTGTCGTGTCTAAGCTCAAACAATAGAGACGTTGTTTTTATTTCCATAGACACGGTAGCACCCGTCTCTACTTTATTGTGCTATTATTATTTTTATTTGTTTTGAACTGGTATTGCATCATATCTAGACATAGAAAGTATCCTTATCTATCCACGAATATCAATATACATCATGAAGATCATATGGCACAGATTTAGGAAGAAAAGACAACTTTACTAATATTGTTCATCCAAAGAACAAATCAAATCTGTGGGGTACAATAAATAGTTCTGGAAAGAACGGAACATAACAAATGCAAATCTTAACTACCAGATATGTATTTTCTAACATATATAATGCTAACTAGCTTGATTCGATTTCCAGGTACATATTTTCTAGTCTTCGCTTCCTTCAGGTGACTTTTCAGAAGTTGAAGTCGAATTGCTATGTGACAGTTGAACCCTCTTTCTGCCAGCAACCTATCATTGAGAGCAAAAAACATTTCATTTTTGATTCGTTGAATGTGTAAGAAAATAGGCATTTGCAAGTGTAACATCCCAAAATTATTATAAGTATTATTATATCAAAAATGAGGGCCAACAAAAACTTTTGTTAATTTATATGTGTTGATTTCATATTGTTGCTTGTGATAGATAATTCTTGTTGCTTGTAATGTGTTTGCCCTAAATAAAAACTTGGAGAAAAGAAGAGGAATAAAACAAAAGTTAAAATAATAAAATTATGTGACAAGTGTCACACCAAATTTCTCCAAGTGAGAAATTATTTTTATCCCAAACAAAATTCAGTGGAGTGAATATGATCACTCTCATTTTTATTCCTACAACTTTCCCTCTCCAAATATTAATTTCAAAAATCTAAATTTAAATTCAAAACCTTTCTTTATCTTTTTAAATCCAAAATTTTGCTATGATGCACTTGCACAATAAAATCCAAAACCTCACTACAAATCCTTATATTTATATAAGAAGCAAAATATGGAAATAATTTGCAAAAATTCAAATTTGGACTTGGTTCAGGACACTGTCAAACACCTGGTGGCAGTGCCTTGTTCTTCCCCAAATCCAAATCCAAATTCGATCGATTAGGTTCGGATTCGAGCAAGTTTCTGCAGCCATTCAATCCCTCTAGCCTCACTAGCCTCGCCACGCTCGAAGGAGACGAAGAAATGGGTCGGGGACGAGGAGGAGCGCCAGGGGGACAGCAGCCGCGCACGCACGTCGCCATGGTCGGCACTGTGGCCGCGGAGGTGGCGACGTCGTAGTAGCCTAGCACCGTGCCCCCCTCTCTCCCTCACGCCTCTGCTCCCCCTCAGCGCAGCAGAACGTCAGGCAGGAACCCGCACCCGAAGGAACTGCGCCGCACCGTGCATGTCGAGCGCCGCCCAGAGCACGCCATGGCCGTCCCCCGCATGAGCAAGCTCGGCTCGTCGCCACGCCACCAAACTTGCTCCCCTGCACCTCGACACCGTAGCCGCACCTCACCACCTCCAATGGCGAGCCCTAGCACCCCCTGGACCTCTCCTGCACCCAGGCCACCGTGGACCGAGCTCGGTGCTTAAATAGAGCACCTGAGCCTCGCTTCCTCTCCACTCCACTCCACTGCCTCTCCTCTACTCCATCAACTCTTGTGCACCGCCAGGAGGGCGGAGCCGCTGCTGCGAAGCCGCTGCAGCCCGCGTTCTTCTCCGAGTTCGGCGGTGCCCGAGATAGAGGTCGACCACGGACACGCCATGCTGCCCTCTCTTTCTCTCCTCTCTGGCCATCACTCGCATCACCATTAGCGCCGCACTCACCCGCCGCATTTTCCCTCTGTTTCATGCACAGAAGCGACGCAGGGAGCTCGCCGGAGTTGGAGCACGGCCGCAGAGGAGTAGCCGCTCGTCGCCGACGCCAGGAACCTCCCTAGCAAGTACGAGTCCGCCCACGAGCTTCCCCGAGCCTCCGCCGTCGTTCTGCATCATCCCCACCGTCCCCGAGCCACCCTAGGTGAGCTATCCCATCACCTCGCCGTCTCCGGAGCCACGACGCCGCCCAAATAAGGTCGTCGCCGTTCGTCGCCGATGTGGGTGAACGTGGGCCGTTAGATCTGTGATCTACGGTAGCGTACCGCTTCGGGTTAGAATAGCCACTGACGAGCGGCCCCGCTCGTCAGATTTTTAAACTTTTCCATACGCGCGTTGAGTCACAGACGAGTGGACCCCACCCATCAGCAATCTCAACATTATCCAGAACAGAACAATTCACTAATTTAGTTTCTCTGAAAAATCAGTACTGGCATCAACTTTAAAAATAATATCTCGAGATTTACAAATCCAAATGAATCGAATCCAAATGTTCTGGAAAGCTTATGAAATTGGTTAACTAACCCAAGTGGTTTCATTTCATTTAGATAAATAATAAAAATGCATTATTAAAAATACCACAGAAGGTTTAAATTTTAATTGTTTGTTTCTGATACTCTGTGAAGCCAAATATTTCCAAACCAATTTTGTTAGCTTGGTACTGTGATCTATTAGCTCCCCTAATTTTGGTAGAATTAATTAAGCAATAATAATTGTTTAATATAAAGTTGAAGTTAGAACACCCTTCTGCACTAAAACAATTAAAGATGCTTAATGGTTAACCCAAATGAATTAGGACCAATTTTTAGGTCATAATTAGTCATGTTTAGTTACCCCTAAAAGGATTTAATTTTAGGAGCAACAGAACTTAATTGGTAGCTAAAACTTGATTATTAAGTTACTGGATTAAAACAATTATGTAGGGAGTTTGGTAACTCCAATTAATCCAAACTAAATTGTGTTGTCTTCTACACATCAGTAGCTTTCTGTAGAAATTTAGTTTGTATTTTTGTGACCAACAGAACTCAAGTTGTGTAATTAAACATGTTCAACAAGTTTCTGCCATATTTAAGACATAAATAAATAATGTTTAATTCAATTAATTTGAAACCAAAGTGTGTTGTTTGATGTGTGCAGTGGCTATTTATAGCATTTAAGATTGTAATGTTGTGATGTTGATTGAGTAGTTTAGTGATTGTTTGTATTTGCTTGTTTGTTAATTAGACGAGAACGCTGTCGGATTTATCGAGGAAGGAGAATTTGTTGAACCTGAAGATCAAGACCAAGGTCACTTTGTCGAGCAAGGCAAGCTACCCTCTGAGCTTGCAACCCAAATATATGCATCTACTTTGATAACATGATTTACTCTTAAGGCAAAGATTTTCTAAAACCTTTTCAAAAGTATATGGAAATTATTTTGCCACCCTATGTAGAAGTATAAGATAGTTATATAAAATTATAGGATGGGAAAAATAAATATTGTTTATTCAAAACTCCTTTGAAATACTTGTGTGGTTATGAAATGCCGAGATGTCGGTGTTGAAATGGAGTATGGAGGTGTTTATGAAAAATGCACAGTGTGTCCTTGTACTTACGTCAACCAGCCGATACCTGTGCGACCACATTTACCCACATATGGGAAAAGGGCTTAGTCATATAATTTGCTCATATTAGTATGGGATGCCTCATCGACGGAGATGACTCCGTTATGCATGAGGGGATGGTTTGGTGACCTACCCCTGACCTGGGTCCTCGCTCAAACTCTATGGAAAGATAAGGAGGAGGATTGAAGACTTCACCATGTGGTCACCGGGAAAAACTATGAGTCCTCACACTTAGATTCCGACGGGCTGGGTTAAGTGTGATGGAAAGTGTCATATGGGCAGGGTCCTATACTAGCATGAGCAAAGGACAGGCTATGGTCGGTGACTCAACTTCGCATACACCTTGTATGGCGAGACGTGGCTGACACGATGAGTTACCGGATGGATGTGGGAAAAGCGTGCTACCTCTGCAGAGGGTTAAAACTATTCGAATAGCCGAGTCCTCGGATATGGACAGTTGGAAGGCCCTACTTTGACCTATGTGCAAGTTTTGAAAAGAGTTGAGTTTTAAAAGAAAATGAAGTGGAGAATGTTTCATACACCTATACCAACGGATCGGTATGAGGTTGTTGGAGGAAAGTGGACCATGACGGGCTATGGTCGGAAAAAGGAGGAGTTTTGGAGAAACAATAAAATGGTGATTTTATTCAAAGATAGTTATAAAATTCTTCTTACCTTTTTCAATAAAGATATAGAGATGTTTTAAATAAATAAAAGTCTGAAATTAAAATAAAACTAGTGCATACTCATGTTGGGGTAGTTTGCGAGTACAATCAAATGTACTCATATTGGTTTCGTCCCTGGCTATTGTCTTAGCCAGACTTCGAGGAGCACTACGCCGAGGAGGAGTATGGCGACTTCTACGCGAACTAGGGATCTCCATAAGTCAGCTGCCTGTCGGGTCGTCGTTAGGATTTGATGTCTACTACGCCGTAGCTTCCGCTGATTATTTTGGTTTGGCCCATGAAGGCACCTATGTAAGACTTGGTCTAAATGACCATTTATGTAAGACTTTAATTCGGTACTGTAATGGATGTAAACTTTGGTATTCAGTTCGGATTATGTGCAACGACAGACTGATCACGGGATCGTTGTGTTAAGCATAATCGGGTATTTCGGACGGCTAGTCCGGGGTCCCCACAGAGCTGGTATCAGAGCCATCCTGACTTTAAGAGACCTTAGATTAGCATGGTCGCTAGATAGGAGTTACAAAAGTTAATTTCTAAAAATAAAGGAGTGAAGTATTTTCGAAAATTGCTTATCTCCAATCCTCTTACTTATACAAAATTTACTCTCATTAAATATTACATTTTTCCTTGTATCCTTAAAATTTTGCACACTTGTCATCTCATTAAGCTTAAAATTTTGCTCACTTGTTGCCTACTAATTTAAAATTTTGATACACTTGTCATCTCACTAACTTAAAATTTTGCTAAAAATTGTAGATGGCGATCCATTTCACCGAGTTCGTTCAGCTTGAGAGGGACGGCAAGTTGATGTTCGAGAAGGACTTGTTCGAGTTGAGCAAGCAGTTAGGTCGCCCCGCTCCAGAGTTTAAGGGAGCCCAGGTGGACGCTCTCGGCAACGGGAACCTGTGTTGGTTGGTCGAGTCGTCTGTTCGGGGGAACATCAAGTCTCCCGGATCCAGGACGCTGATCTTCACCACCGTGGACGCTCACTGGGACGACGGACTGTGTCGTTCTATGCAGAGGATGCTAGCCCGACTTTGTGAGGAGCACAAGGCGGAGTTAGTGAACTCCCGTTTCCGGTTCTACGGGAGGCGCACCTATCCGATCCCCGCTACACCCGACGTTCGGAGAGTACATCCTGGACATGGAGATTATGCTCTTCCGCACCCAGGAGGATCTGATGTGCGCTAGACTCCGGTCTCGCTTCGAGCGCATCTCGCTCAGTGAGAGTCGCGAGAGTGAGGCGCAGCTGAAGGAGGAGAAGGCCGCTCTTCTCAAGAAGAGGACCCAGCTGAGGAGGACCATCGCCAAGCTCCGCAAGAGGGTGGCGGAGCAGGACGAGATGATCGAGGATCTAGAGCGCCATACCAACGAGATGGAGGAGGAGGGCGAGGATCTCCGCAAGGAGAACAACGCTTTCCTCAGTGACGATGACTTCCTGGAGGAGATGGACTATGAGCAGGAGGACGACGAGGAGGAGTTAGTTGACGAGGAGGAGGAGCCACTCGAGGCAGTTCTCGAGGACGAGGAGGAGGACCCGGAGGAGCCACCTTACCAGTCCGACGCTGACGCAGCAGAGCCTGAGGTTCCACCTCAGTAGGCGAGTGACTTGAGTACTACCGCAGGATTAGGTTGACCCCCTATCGCTAGTCGAGTCGAAGTAGTGGTTCTTTTGGAAACCATGTGTATGTACCTTAGATGTAGGGCGATGTTGTAAGCTTGATGTTGTAAGCTTGATGTTGTGAACTCCTTGATGTGATGTTTGTGTTATATAAGTGTGTTTGTCTTGTTTGATCTGTGTAAAATATTTTCCATATCATCCTTAATTAATCAACCACTTCGCAAATCGTTTTTCCCTTAGTCGAACCTTTTTGCCTTGCCTCTTATACCCGGTGTGCTTCAGGATGGCGAACACTCGTCGCACCAACACGGAAGGAGGAGCACCACCACCACCGAACCCAACCCCCGCCCAACTTCTCGCGCTTATCATGGAGGAACGCGAAAATGCCCGGGAGGAGCGCCAAGCTCATCTCGCTGCCCTGCAGCAGATCGCTGCCCCATCTCAACCAAAACAACAACAATAACAACAACAACAACAACAACAACAACAACAACAACAACAACAACAACAACAACAACAACAACAATGGTGGCAATGGAAATGGCGATGGAAACCAGCGATCCACCTTGAGCGATTTCCAGAAGACCAACCCACCTACCTATTCCAAGGGACTTCACCCACTGGAAGCCGATGATTGGCTTCGCACCATTGACAACAACCTGGAAGTTGCTGCTGTAGGAGAAAATGAGAAGTGTTGTATGCAACCCACTATCTTGCTGGACCTGCACGAGCTTGGTGGGAAACTACCAAGGCTCTCCAGCAAGCTGGTCATGTTATCAACTGGGTTGAGTTCCAGGAGAAGTTCCGCAAGAAGCACATTCCCGGCGGACTCATTGAGAGGAAGAAGGATGAATTCCGCAAGCTGAGGCAGGGAAGTAGAGATGTGGTCGGTTATCTTGATGAGTTTACCGACTTATCTCGGTATGCTCCTGATGACACCGACACAGAGAAGAAGAAGATGGAGCGTTTCATGAGTGGACTTCATGATGAACTGCAGTGTGCTCTGGTTATCCATGACTTCTATGATCTGGAGTCACTTGTGGACAAAGCCATCCACTGGAGACCAAGCGCAAGTCTATGTTTGAAGGTCGTAAGAGGAGGATGAATGCTCAGGAAGGTTCGAGCAGCCAGAAGCCTCGTATCTTTCAGCAAAACCCCAAGCCTGCCTATCGACCACCACAAGCTCCACGCCCCAATTTCCCTAACCGCTCAAACAACTTCAACCGCCCCAATGACAATAACCATCCCGGAGGAAACTTCAACAACTTCAACCGCAATGCCAATGTTGTCTGCTTTGAATGCGGCAACAAGGGTCACTACTCTAGGAATGCCCCAATCCTAAGAGGAATGTTCAGCGCCCCAATGCGCCGGCACCGAACAATGGTCAAGGCCACAATGGAAATGGCAAGAATGCCGCACCCCGGAAATGTTGCTGTTACCAAGGGTCGTCTGCACCACATCAATGCTGAAGAAGCCCAGGATGCGCCAGATGTTGTGCTGGGTACGTTCCTTGTCAACTCAGTACCTGCAACTGTTCTGTTTGATTCTGGTGCTACCCATTCCTTTGTTACCGAGGAGTTTGTCACTAAGGAGGTTTAGTAGAAGGCTTCCTAACTAAACCCATGAGTATACAAATCCCTGGCTCCACCATAGAAACCAAGAGATTTTGTCCCAATACTGCCATTGAGATCAATGGCGAAAAATTAGCAGCCGACCTAATTATTCTAGGAACCCAGGGCATAGATGTCATACTTGGTATGAATTGGTTAGCCAAGTTTCGTGGTCGAATAGACTGTGCCAGAAGAGCTGTATCCATCACCACCAACAAAGAGGTAGAAGTGGAGTATGTGTCTGAAACCAATCATTCCCAACCAGGCTGCCATGAGGCATAGCTCGACCCGCCCTAGACGAGATCCGTGTTGTTCACCTATTCCGAGATGTTTTCCCTTAAGAGTTGCCTGGTATGCCGCCAGACCGGGATATTGAGTTCATAATTGAACTTATCCCAGGAACAGCCCCTATATCCCAAAGGCCTTATCGGATGAATCCGGAAGAACTGGTTGAGTTGAAGAAGCAGTTGGTGATATGCTCAGCAAAGGTCTTGTTCGCCCAAGCGCTTCACCTTGGGGATCACCCATCATTTTGTGGACAAGAGAGACGGTACCACACGCCTGTGTGTGGACTATCACAAGCTAAATGACGTAACCATTAAAAACAAGTATCCCCTTCCCAAGATCAAGGATCTGTTCGATCAAATGAACGGAGCCCGAGTCTTTTCCAAGATCGATCTTCGGACAGGATATCATCAGTTGAAGATCCGAGAGTCAGACATTCCCAAGACCGCCTTCACCACTCGTTACGGTTTGTTTGAATACACCGTGATGTCCTTTGGTATGACCAATGCCCCAGCCTATTTCATGAATCTCATGAACAAGATTTTCATGGAGTACCTCGACAAGTTCGTGGTAGTTTTCCTCGATGACATCCTTATTTATTCCAAGACCGAAAAAGAGCATGTTGAACACATGCGTCTAGTTTTGGAGACCCTCCGAGAGCACCAGCTGTATGCCAAGCTTAACATGTGTGAGTTTTGGCTCAGTGAAGTGGCATTTCTCGGCATGTTGTATCGCTGGAGGAATTTTTGTAGACCCCGAGAAGATCCAAGCCATTGTTGACTGGAAAGCCCCAACCAGTGTGACTGAAATCCGAAGCTTTCTCGGACTAGCGGGTTATTACCGCAAGTTCGTTGAAGGATTCTCCAGTATAGCCAAACCCATGACCCAACTGTTGAAGAAGGATAAGAAATTTGAATGGACTCAGAAGCGTTAAGAGAGTTTCCAAGAATTGAAGAAGAGACTGACTTCACCCCAATCTTGATTATGCCAGACGTCACCAAGAGTTTCGACGTGTATTGCGATGCATCACGCCTTGGACTTGGTTGCGTTCTGATGCAAGAAGGCAAAGTTGTGTCGTATATGTCCCGGCAGTTGCGACCGCATGAAGAGAATTATCCAACCCATGATCTGGAGTTAGCTGCTGTTGTTCTTGCTCTTAAGACGTGGCGTCCCTATCTCGCGAGACATCGCTGCGAGATCTATACGGATCATAAGAGCTTAAAGTATATCTTCACTCAGAAGGAGTTGAACCTACGACAGAGGAGATGGATGGAATTAATCAAGGATTATGATATTGGAATCCATTATCACCCCGGAAAGGCTAATGTAGTTGCCGATGCACTTAGTCGCAAACCTTGCACCCTGAATGCCTTGATCCAAGCCGAACAGCCAGCCTTGTTCAAAGAGTTCACATATTTTGGACTAGAACTTGTTAGCCATGGTTATCTTGCCAACTTAGAGTTTGTGGGGACCCCGGACTAGCTGTCCGAAATACCCAATTATGCTTAACACAACGATCCCGTGATCAGTCTGTCGTTGCACATAATCCGAATTGGATACCAAAGTTTACATCCATTACAATACCGAATTAAAAGTCTTACATAAATGGTCATTTAGACCAAGTCTTACATAGATGCCTTCATGGGCCAAACCAATATAATCGGCGGAAGCTACAGTGTAGTAGGCATCAAATCCTAACGACGACGACCCGACAGGCAGCTGACTTATGGAGATCCTTAGTTCGCATAGAAGTCTCCATACTCCTGCTCGGCGTAGTGCTCCTCCTCGTAGTCTGGCTAGGATAATAGCCAGGGACGAAACCAATATGAGTACATTTGATTGTACTCACAAACTACCCCAACATGAGTATGCACTAGTTTTATTTTACTTTCATACTTTTATTTATTTAAAACATCCATATATCTTTACTGAAAAAGGTAAGAAGAATTTTATGTCTATCTTAGAAGAAGTCACCCTTTTATTTGTTTCTCCAAAACTCCTCCTTTTTCTGACCATAGCTCACCATGGTCCATTTATTTCAACAACTCATACCACTCCATTTGGTATAGCTGTGTAATACCATCTCCATTTTAGTTTCTTTTAAACTTAAAGTTTTTCCAAAAACTTGCACATGGTCTTAGGACAGCCTCCCAACTGTCCATATCCGAGGACTCGGCTATTCGAATAGATTTACACTCTGCAGAGTTAGCACGCTTTTCCCACATCCATCCGGCAACTCATCGTGTCCGCCACGTCTCGCCATACAAGGTGTATGCGAAGTAAGCCGCCGACCATAGCCTGTCCTTTGCTCATGCTAGTATAGGACCCTGCCGCTACGAAAACTTCCGTCTGACACTTAGGCCAATTCCCCAACAGGAACCCCAAGTGTGAGGACTCGTAGTTCTGCCCGGCGAGCGAACCCTTCAATCCTCCCACCAACGTGTTAGGACCCAGGTCAGGGGGTAGGTCACCAAACCATCCCCTCATGGAACGAGGTCATCCTCGTTGTTGAGGCATCCCATACTAACACGAGCAAATTATATGACTACGCCCTTTCCCATACGTGGGTGGATGTGGTCGCACAGGTTATTGGCTGGTCGTCATAGTACTAGGACACAATGTGCATTTTTCACAACCATCACCATTCTCCACTTCTCCACTTCAATACCGACATCTCGGCATTTCACATCCACACAAGTATTTTCAAAGGAGTTTTGAATAAACAATATTTATTTTCCCATCCTATAATTTTATATCAACTATCTTATACTTCTACATAGGTGGCAAAATAGTTTTTCATATACTTTGTAAAAAGGTTTTCAAAATCATTGATCCTTTTGAACAAATCATGTGATAAAATAGATGTATATAAATGCAAGCTCAGTGAAGTAGCTTGCCTTGCTCGGCAAAGTTCTCGGGTTCTTGTGCTTGCTGATCAAAGTATTCCCCCTCCTCGTAGACTCCGGCAACGTTCTCGTCTAAACGTCAACAAGCAATACAAACAATCACTAAACTACTCAAGCAAGCATCACAACATATCAATCATAAACATCACAAATAGCTACTGCACACATCAAACAATACAATTTGGTTTCAAATTAATTGAATTAAACATTATTTAATTATGTCTAAAACATGGCAGAAACTAGTGGTACATGTGTAATTGAATAACTTAGGTTTTGTTGATCACAAAAATACAAACTAAATTTTTACAGAAAGCTACTGATGTGTAGAAGACAACACAATTTAGTTTGGATTAATTGGAGTTACCAAACTCCCTACACAATTGTTTTAATCCAGTAGCTTATTAATCAAGTTTTAGCTACCAAATAAGTTCTGTTGACCCTAAAATTAAATCCTTTTAGGGGTGACTAAACATGACTAAATGTGATCTAACAAAATTGGTCCTAAATCATTTAGATTAATCATTAAATATATTTAATTGTTTTAGTGCAGAAGGGTTCTCCAACTTCATCTTTAAACTAAGCAATTAATACTGCACAATTAATTCTACCAAAATTAGGGAAGCTAACAAATCACAGTACTAAGCTAACAAAATTGGTTTGGAATTATTTGGCTTAACAGAGTATAAGAAACAAAGAAGTTTAAAATTTAAACCTTCTGGAGTATTTTTAATAATACATTTTTATTATTTATCTAAATGAATTGAATCCACTTGGGTTCGTTAAAAAATTTCATAAGCTTTCCAGAACAATTGGATTTGATTTATTTGGAGCTATAAATCTCGAGTTATTTTAATTTTCAATTTGGGTCCAGTACTGAATTCTCTGAGAAAACTAAATTAGAAAACCTAACTATTCTGGATAATGTTTAAAGTTATGACATGTGGGGTCCACGAGTCAGTGACTCCGTGTGTGCTGGAAAATGAATAAAACGCTGACGGGTGGGGTCAGCCCATCAGCCTAACGCCTAACCGAAGTGGTAATTTACCGTTGGATCTAGATCCAACGGCTCCCTGAGCACGCGTTCATCCACGACATAACCACGGCGGCGCCGGAGCTCCGGCGACGGCGAGGTGCACGGGAAGCTCACCTAGAGGGCTTGGGAAGGCTCGGAGAAGGTGCTGGAGAACGGCGGAGGCTCGGGGAAGGTCGTGGCGCGAGTTGTACTTGCTGGGGAGGGCTGTAGCGGAGATGGCGACGCGTCGGACTTCCACGGGCACGGCCACGATCTCCGGCAAGCTCCTGTGGGTGCTTCTGTGCACGGAAAAGAGGGACAAGAGGCCCGGGTGAGTGCGGGGAGCAAGGGAAACAAGGTGCAGGGGTCAGAGAGGGAAATGGGGCAGCAGCACGGCACGGCCGTGTTCTTCGTCTACCTTCGGACACGGTGGAGCGCCGCGGAAGCTCCAGAGCAACTGGGGCTTCGAGAAAGTGGCTCCGTCCTCCTGGCGGTGCACGAGAGAGGGTGGAGAGTGAGGGAGGCCGTGGGGTGGTGTGTGGAAAGCTCGGGCACGGGGTGGCCTTTTTATAAGCTCGACGGCGTCCATGGTGGTCGAGGTCCAGGGACGGTCCAGAGAGGGGAGTGGGCTCGCCGTAGGGGTGGTGCGGGGTGCGGCTACACTGCGGGTTGTCCAGGGAGCAGAATGGTGGCGTGGGGAGGCGTGGAGGAAGCTCGACAGGGGGGACGCCCTGGCGTGCTCTGGGAGAGCTCGGGCGGTGCGCGGCGCGCACTAGTCACGGCGACTCTCCGGCGGGGGCGGGTTTCTGCGGGCTACGGTGTGGCGAGAGAGGGGGCAGCGAGGTGAGGGAGAGAGGGGGGCCAGGCACGGGCCAGCACGGCGTGGCTTCTCCACGGCCACAAGGCCGACCATGGCGCGGCCGCGCCGGTGCGTGTCCCCTGGTGCACTCCTCCTTGTCCCCGGCCTCTTTTCTTCGAGTTCTTGGGCGCAGAGAGATCGGTGAGGTGAGAGAGATCAAATGGAGGCATCAATTCGACGAATAAACCTCGAAATCGATCGATTTGATCTCGGGTTGGTGGATTTGGGGATGAACTCTGTTGTTGTCTTCAAGGTGTTTGATGAAATGTCTCACTGAAAATTTAATTCAAATTTATTTCATAATTTGTCTCATATATGTTGTCCAAGATTTGTGGTGCTATTTGCATATTTGTTTGATAAGTGCAATATAGCACATTTTGCAATTTGAATTTATAAAGAAAGGTTTTTGAATTTTAATTTGGGATTTTTAGAAATAGTTTTTGAAGAGGGAAAGTTGTAGAATAAAATTGTGAGTGATTACTTATCACTCTACTGAATTTTATTGTGAAGGAAAACAATTTCTCACTTGGAGAATTTTGTGTGACACTTGTCACATTATTTTTTCTTGCTTTGCTTTTATTTTATTTCTCTTCTTTTCTTCATGTTTTTATTTAGAGCAAGCAACACACAATTAGCAAGAAATAAATAACTCAAGCAACAATATGAGATCAACACATATAATTTAGCAAAAGTTTTTGTTGGCTCTCATTTTTGGAATAATAATACTTATAATATTTTTGGGATGTTACAGAGTTAGCCCCAACCCTGATAGATCAAATCAAGGAAGCCCAAAAAGATCATGAAAGCATTGAGGGAATTAAGAAGAAGATTTCCCTCGGCAAGGCACCCGGTTTTACCGAAGATGCTGAAGGAGTGCTGAGATTCAATGGCCGTATCTGTGTGCCCAATATCCCAGAACTTAAGGATTTAATCCTGAAGGAAGCCCATGAGACCCCTTATTCAATCCACCCCGGCGGAACCAAAATGTACCAAGACCTTCATGAAAGATTTTGGTGGCACGGAATGAAGAGAGAGATCGGTTCTTTTGTAGCCAAGTGTGATATCTGTCAGCGAGTCAAGGCTGAACATCAGCGACCCGCTGGATTGCTTCAACCTTTGAAAGTTCCCGAGTGGAAGTGGGATGAAATTGGAATGGATTTTATTACAGGACTTCCAAGGTCCAACCGAGGCCATGACTCCATCTGGGTCATCGTTGATCGACTTACCAAGGTTTCCCATTTCATTCCGTCAATACCACTTATCGGGGAAATCAGTTGGCAGATTTATATTTCCAGAATAGTAAGCCTGCATGGTGTGCCTAAGAAGATTGTGTCTGATAGAGGCACTCAACTCACTTCAAGATTCTGGAAATCCCTCCACGAAGCCCTCGGAACCAAGTTAGCGTTTAGCACAGCTTATCATCCCCAGACCGATGGCCAAACTGAACGAGTGAACCAGATATTGGAGGACATGCTCTGCGCATGTGTTCTATCCTATGGTTCCAAGTGGGAAGATTGTCTTCCGTTTGTAGAGTTCTCCTACAACAATAGTTATCAGTCTAGTCTGCAAATGGCCCCTTTTGAAGCACTTTACGACAAGAAGTGTCGTACACCCCTGAATTGGTCCGACACCGGAGAAGGCAAATTGTTTGGACCAGATACCCTTCGTGAAGCTGAAGAGCAAGTTTAGCTCATTCGTGAACGTCTCAAAACTGCCCAATCCCTTCAGAAGAGCTACGCTGATTCCAAGCGTCGTGATGTCACTTTCAGTATCGAAGATTATGTCTATCTCCGAGTGACACCCCTCAAAGGAATGCGGCGTTTCCATGTCAAAGGAAAATTAGCGCCAAGGTATATTGGACCCTTCAAGATCATTGCTCGTTGAGGAGAAGTATCCTATCAACTGGAGTTGCCTCAAGAGTTAGGAGATTATCACGATGTATTCCAATTTCCTTGCTCCGGAAGTGTCTCGAAGTTCCAGACCAGCCTGATGTTTTCAAAAACATCGACCATCTCTCCATCGACCTGAACAAAGACCTAACTTATCGTGAGAGACCCATCAAGATTCTTGACGAAGATGTTCGTCTTACCCGGAGGCGCGCGATCAAGTTCTACAAAGTCCAGTGGACTAACCACTCCGAAGAAGAAGCAACTTGGAACGCGAAGATTATCTTAGAAGCGAATTCCCAAACCTCTTTAGTACCTCAGCTTAGCAAATCTCGGGACGAGATTTATTTTAAGGGGGGAAGGATCTGTAACATCCCAAAATTATTATAAGTATTATTATATAAAAAATGAGGGCCAACAAAAACTTTTGTTAATTTATATGTGTTGATTTCATATTGTTGCTTGTGATAGATAATTCTTGTTGCTTGTAATGTGTTTGCTCTAAATAAAAACTTGGAGAAAAGAAGAGGAATAAAACTAAAGTTAAAATAATAAAAAATCATGTGACAAGTGTCACACCAAATTTCTCCAAGTGAGAAATTATTTTTATCCCAAACAAAATTCAGTGGAGTGAATATGATCACTCTCATTTTTATTCCTACAACTTTTCCTCTCCAAATATTAATTTCAAAAATCTAAATTTAAATTCAAAACCTTTCTTTATCTTTTTAAATCCAAAATTTTTCTATGATGCACTTGCACAATAAAATCCAAAACCTCACAACAAATCCTTATATTTATATAAGAAGCAAAATATGAAAATAATTTGCAAAAATTCATATTTGGATTTGGTTCAGGACACTGTCGAACACCTGGTGGCAGTGCCCTGTTCTACCCCAAATCCAAATCCAAATTCGATCGATTAGGTTCGGATTCGAGCAAGTTTCTGCAGCCATTCAATCCCTCTAGCCTCACTCGCCTCGCCACGCTCAAAGGAGCCGAAGAAATGGGTCAGGGATGAGGAGGAGCGCCGGGGGACAGCAGCCGCGCACGTATGTCGCCATGGTCGGCACTGTGGCCGCGGAGGTGGCAATGCCATGGTAGCCTAGCACCGTGCCCCCCTCTCTCCCTCACGCCTCTGCTCCCCTCAGCGCAGCAGAACGTCCGGCAGGAACCCGCACCCGAAGGAACTGCGCCGCACCGTGCACGTCGAGCGCCGCCCAGAGCACGCCATGGTCGTCCCCCACACGAGCAAGCTTGGCTCATCGCCACGCCACCAAACTTGCTCCCCTGCACCTCGACACCGTAGCCGCACCTCACCACCTCCTATGGCGAGCCCTAGCACCCCCTGGACCTCTCCTGCACCCAGGCCACCGTGGACCAAGCTCGGTGCTTAAATAGAGCACCCGAGCCTCGCTTCCTCTCCACTCCACCTCACTGCCTCTCCTCTACTCCATCAACTCTCGTGCACCGCCAGGAGGGCGGAGCCGCTCCTGTGAAGCCGCTGCAGCCCACGTTCTTCTCCGAGCTCGGCCGTGCCTGATGTAGAAGTCGACCACGGACACACCGTGCTGCCCTCTCTTTCTCTCCTCTCTGGCCCTCACTCGCATCATCATTAGCACCGCACTCACCCACCGCATTTTCCCTCTGTTTTGTGCACATAAGCGATGCAGGGAGCTCACCGGAGTTGGAGCATGGCCGCGGAGGAGCAGCCGCTCGTCGCCGACGCCAGGAACCTCCCCAGCAAGTACGAGTCTGCCCACGAGCTTCCCCGAGCCTTCGCCGTCGTTCTGCATCATCCCCACCATCCCCGAGCCACCCTAGGTGAGCTATCCCATCACCTCGCCGTCGCCGGAGCCACGGCGCCGCCCAAATAAGGTCGTCGCCGTTCGTCGCCGATGTGGGCGAACGTGGGCCGTTAGATCTATGATCTACGGTAGCGTACCGCTTCGGGTTAGAATAGCCACTGACGAGCGGGCCCCGCTCGTTAGATTTTTAAACATTTCCATACGCGCGTTGAGTCACTGACGAGTGGACCCCACCCGTTAGCAATCTCAACATTATCCAGAACAGAAAATTTCTAATTTAGTTTCTCTGAAAAATCAGTACTGGCATCAACTTTAAAATCAATATCTCGAGATTTACAAATCCAAATAAATCGAATCCAAATGTTCTGGAAAGCTTATGAAATTGGTTAACCAACCCAAGTGGTTTCATTTCATTTAGATAAATAATAAAAATGCATTATTAAAAATACCACAGAAGGTTTAAATTCTAAACTTGTTTGTTTCTGATACTCTGTTAAGCCAAATATTCCAAACCAATTTTGTTAGCTTGGTACTGTGATCTATTAGCTCCCTAATTTTGG
The DNA here is from genome assembly GCA_947311845.1 of Poa pratensis. Classification (NCBI taxonomy): domain Eukaryota; kingdom Viridiplantae; phylum Streptophyta; class Magnoliopsida; order Poales; family Poaceae; genus Poa; species Poa pratensis. The sequence continues at coordinate 5,348,349 of CAMZMU010000095.1, read as the reverse complement.
TAGAATTAATAAGCAATAATAATTGTTTAGTATAAAGTTGAAGTTAGAACACCCTTCTGCACTAAAACAATTAAAGATGCTTAATGGTTAACCCAAATGAATTAGGACCAATTTGTTAGGTCATAATTAGTCATATTTAGTTACCCCTAAAAGGATTTAATTTTAGGAGCAACAAACTTAATTGGTAGCTAAAACTTGATTATTAAGTTACTGGATTAAAACAATTATGTAGGGATTTGGTAACTCCAATTAATCCAAACTAAATTGTGTTGTCTTCTACACATCAGTAGCTTTCTGTAGAATTTTAGTTTGTATTTTTGTGACCAACAGAACTCAAGTTGTGTAATTAAACATGTTCAACAAGTTTCTGCCATATTTAAGACATAAATAAATAATGTTTAATTCAATTAATTTGAAACCAAAGTGTGTTGTTTGATGTGTGCAGTGGCTATTTATAGCATTTTAAGATTGTAATGTTGTGATGTTTGATTGAGTAGTTTAGTGATTGTTTGTATTTGCTTGTTTGTTAATTAGACGAGAACGCTGTCGGATTTATCGAGGAAGGAGAATTTGTTGAACCTGAAGATCAAGACCAAGGTCACATTGTCGAGCAAGGCAAGCTACCCTCTGAGCTTGCAACCCAATATATGCATCTACTTTGATAACATGATTTACTCTTAAGGCAAAGATTTTCTAAAACCTTTTCAAAAGTATATGGAAATTATTTTGCCACCCTATGTAGAAGTATAAGATAGTTGATATAAAATTATAGGATGGGAAAAATAAATATTGTTTATTCAAAACTCCTTTAAGAAATACTTGTGTGGTTATGAATGCCGAGATGTCGGTGTTGAAATGGAGTATGGAGTGTTTATGAAAAATGCACAGTGTGTCCTTGTACTTACGTCAACCAGCCGATACCCTGTGCGACCACATTACCCACATATGGGAAAAGGGCTTAGTCATATAATTTGCTCATATTAGTATGGGATACCTCATCGACGGAGATGACTCCGTTATGCATGAGGGGATGGTTTGGTGACCTACCCCTGACCTGGGTCCTCGCTCAAACTCTATGGAAAGATAAGGAGGAGGATTGAAGACTTCACCATGTGGTCGCTGGGAAAACTATGAGTCCTCACACTTAGATTCCGACGGGCTGGGTTAAGTGTGATGGAAAGTGTCATAAGGGCAGGGTCCTATACTAGCATGAGCAAAGGACAGGCTATGGTCGGTGACTCAACTTCATATACACCTTGTATGGCGAGACGTGGCTGACACGATGAGTTACCGGATGGGTGTGGGAAAAGCGTGCTACCTCTGCAGAGGGTTAAAACTATTCGAATAGCCAGTCCTCGGATATGGACAGTTGGAGGCCCTACTTTGACCTATGTGCAAGTTTTGAAAAGAGTTGAGTTTTAAAAGAGAAATGAAGTGGAGAATGTTTCATACACCTATACCAACGGATCGGTATGAGGTTGTTGGAGGAAAGTGGACCATGACGGGCTATGGTCGGAAAAAGGAGGAGTTTTGGAGAAACTAATAAAATGGTGATTTTATTCAAAGATAGTTATAAAATTCTTCTTACTTTTTCAATAAAGATATAGAGATGTTTTAAATAAATAAAAGTCTGAATTAAAATAAAACTAGTGCATACTCATGTTGGGGTAGTTTGCGAGTACAATCAAATGTACTCATATTGGTTTCGTCCCTGGCTATTGTCTTAGCAGACTTCGAGGAGCACTACGCCGAGGAGGAGTATGGCGACTTCTACGCGAACTAGGGATCTCCATAAGTCAGCTACCTGTCGGGTCGTCGTTAGGATTTGATGTCTACTATGCCATAGCTTCCGCTGATTATTTTGGTTTGGCCCATGAAGGCACCTATGTAAGACTTGGTCTAAATGACCATTTATGTAAGACTTTAATTCGGTACTGTAAGGGATGTAAACTTTGGTATTCAGTTCGGATTATGTGCAACGACAGACTGATCACGGGATCGTTGTGTTAAGCATAATCGGGTATTTCGGACGGCTAGTCCGGGGTCCCCACAGCAAGTACGAGCATCAAAATAATTCAGTTTGTACATACCAGCTGCCTTCTAAGATGTGGTGGTAGGCGCGATAACAGGTCATCTTCCGGGTATTTCTCAGCAAGATAGGACAAGACAAATTTCATAAGATCATGTGAGCTACTAGAGCTAGTTCCAGATTCATCTCTTGACAAAGTGGAAAACCTCCCACCAAAATACTTTGATGGGGTAATTGTTGGACCCATTCCACGGACACGACCAGGGTGGTCCTTTCCAAATACATCATTCATAGCCTTCTCATAGTCTTCTTCAGTAAGTTCATGCCCATCCAAAAATTTTCTCAGCCAATTTCATGTATACCTCATTCTAAAAAAAATCAAAATTAGAGCGCAATCAAAATTATAAGAGCGAACAGTTAAAAGTTCATGTATAGGTTATTGGAAATAATAGATAATGTGTAAGTTCATGTACAAGTTGTTTAGACCTCTACACTGCTGGAGTATTTTCTAAAATCTTGTATGAGACATACCAATGTTCAATCTGAACCGATAACATATGAAGCATTCAATCAACACAAAAAATACTAGGATATGCATATTGATTTTTTTATTATGTATTAAAAGTACATACAACAATTAACCAAACTCTAGTGTTTTGCAGAAATGCAACCCAACAAGAAACTATGCATAGTTTCTCCGGTACAAAAGAGTCAATACCATTTTTCCCTCTATTAATGCATTGACATACACGCCATCCTTAGTTTTATGGCATTCATCAAAGAAAGTTGCTCGATCCACCTCCTTTCCAAGAGCATCTTCCTTCAGTATTATAAATGTCAAAGTATGAGAGAAAAGAGTGAAAAGACTAATACAACAAGCAATCGATAATTACCAGTTCCTTCCTCTTCCTAGCAAAACTTTTTCGTCCTAGCGTGTGTGGATACTTAATATTCTTCGAGTTATCTTTATTCTTGTTGCTCATTGCCTGATCATCCATCATAGTACGTGTTAATAGGACATGAGATCAACGGGAAAACTTATTAAGTGACTATTGGAAGGACTAAGATAATTTTACCTTAGCCTCTTCTGAGTACCAATATGAAACAAGTGTATTCCACTAAGTTTCCTCAGCAGTTTCAGGAGCATTTTCCATGACACGCTCCATTGGCAACTCGGCCTTGTAATATTTTTTCTTCAGCTTTGCCTTGTACTGCCTCCATTTAGTAGCTAACTGGTTGAGAAGTCAATCTTTTGCTTTTGGACCAATTGCAAATTTCCTCTAAAACAGAGAACATAAAGTTGACGGAGTTAAAAATAATATCAGTGCAACCAATTTATTTACCAACATCAAAAGTGTGAGAACTGTACCGTTACTGCAGCTAGCAATCTATTATGATATATCTCTTTAAACATGGCATCATTCCACTTAGGAACATTTAGAGGAGCAAGATGTGGCTTCTTCACTGAGGTTCCTAAGTATGAACCAAGAACTGCAGCAGATTTTGAGATAGGTGCATTGAAGCGGTCAAGTTTGACGAAAATTCTAACCCCTTCTGGAAGATTTGAAACATTGGCCAGTTTTGTTGGAGGATCTTCGCCATGGCAGATCCATACGTGTACCCTTTTAAGAATCCATCACACCTTAGATGTTCACTAACCTCCTTGTAGTTCTTCATTAGACAATTTGCACAATTAACACAAGGACAAAGTACTTTTCCATTGTTTGTCCCATCACGAAATGCAAATAGTAGGAATTCGTAAACACCTGTTCTGTATTCAATACTAGTCCTAGGTTTATCAATCCAAGACTTATCCATTATCTATACCACCAACTGAAATGAAAGAGATATATAACATTTGAATTAGAATATAAGTTGGAAATAACTCTACTGGATATTAAAGTAACAATATTCGTATTACGATTATCCTCCAGATAAAATAAAATCGAGGAATACAAAGATACTCTTCAACAGATTATGAGAGCCAATATTCTCTTTTATGTTGATTTGCACGTTTCAACAAGAATGCAAATCCTATTCAGTTTTAATGCATTTTTTAAAACCCACTTGAATTGATGTATTTCGTCATAAAACAATACTGCTAAACATTGTTGTCGATGGTATTTCAATTAAATAGGCTATAGTAAAGTTACTGAACTACAAAATAGAAGGTTCTAATAAGAATCCTTTACACGTGTTCTTATACTGAAGGGATTAAAAATATGTGTGTCATGCATGTGCAGACATTCATCTTTCGAAATTTGTATGAACGAAAAAACAACAGGACATTAAACTTACCTAGGTGATGAGGGTGCAGACCTGCACAGTCAAAAAAAGATGGTGCAGACCTATATTCAGAATTGCACGTTCACTCTTGTACTACCAGTTGTGAACAGCACCTACAGAAAAATGCACCAAATTTTGTGAACAAAATAGGTAGACTTCAAAAGTCATTTCAAAAGCCGTTAAGGGTAAGGTGAGACCATGATGAAGAATAATCAGGTGAAACAACCCTTCTATCCTCTCCGCAGCCCCCAAAATTCTAAACCAACGATAGAGAACAAGTATCAAACACTTGGTGAGCACTACCAAATACACTCATGCAGAAATAATTATACAGCATACGAGGAAGAAATCTGAAACCAATAAAGGGAGGACGTAATCTTCAAGCTATGCCAGTCTTTTACCTTCCGTTTCCTTCAAGTTCGGAACTGGGGGGGGGGGGGGGGGGCAGCGATTGATCCGGGCCAGCTACGGGGATCGGACTCAGGAGATAATATATGCAGGAGGATCCCAGTTCGTCATGGATGATCTGCTAGAGGTTGAAGATAAATGGTTAATTTCGGCCGTGCTCAGGTCCCGGATCGTCGATGGAGGCACAAGAGGGTTCGCTATCGAGGACCTGTCGGATGCAGAATCGTCCTGGTGCTGCAGCGACCCGGTGGCGCTAAGACGTAGGGGCCTTGATGAGTGGCGGCGCGACGGCCCTGCGGTCGAAGGAACTTGACTGGTGGCGGCGCAAGAGCGGTAGTGGCGAGAGAATAGGGAAGAACTAGTTGAATTTTGCGTGGCGTCACGCCACGCTCTTAGTGAATTAATATATTTGTATTTTGATATAAGTAAATCCTTTTTTTGTTAGCATTTTCGATATAGTTTGTGGAATGTCTGAATATTCGCGTAAATGTTGGCCAACTAGGAATGTTCAAACATGTTTTTATTTTTTCATGAGTAGGTAGCATTTTGATTTCGAGCATTTTTTGTTATATTTTGTACAATATTCCAACATTTAATTGAAATTAGGAAAAGTGCATTTGAATTGTTTGCACATTTTGAGAAATTTTGAATATTGTTTTTGTACCATAAGTAGTTTGCCTGTATTTTTCTGTTTGTTTTGATATATTACCTGCATTTTTACAGTGGATATATTCAGGGACATCAATTTTCGACGATGCCAACATTTAACTGAAATTAGGAAAAGTACATTTGAATTATTCGCACATTTTAACAAAATTTGCATATTCAATGTTTTATTTGTAGCATAAGTGGTTTGAATGTATTTTTCTATTTGTTTTGATATATTACCTGTATTTTTGCAGTGGATATATGTAGGGACATTAAATTTTCGATGTTCTCTTTTGGTCTTTTTTTATGTTCAATGGGCCTACATTTTATTTGTTTGTGCATTTTTTTTATATGTTTGGTCAAATATTTAAATTTTTAGTAGTTTGAATTTTTCAAATAGTCACCAATTAAATATGTTCCAACATTTTGTGTTCCCTGCAAATAGTTGGATTTTTTTTGTGAGCATGCTTATATATTTTACAGTATCTCCATTTTTGAACCAATTTGAAATGTTCAAAAATTGTTAATTTTTAATGTAAGTCTATAATGGGTGGAAATGCACATTTTTTCATTTGGATTTCATAGGTAGAGATTTTTTCTAAATTCAACTTTATATAATTGGAGCAAGTGTATGTAGAATTTTTCTAATTTTTTACGGAATTGAGATGTGTAAATATGTTTTCATCTTGGTATAATTTATTAAAGTTGGAAATGTGAACATGGTAATATTGTTGAGCATCTTCATGTATTGTAGAGTACCTCTAAATGGCAAGCAAATTGAAATGGTTATGCATGTTTGTATGTTGTGGAAATATTTATTTAAGTTTCATAATCAGAGGATGTACAGTACAAGAGCATCAGTTAAAGTCAATATATAATTAGAGGAAATTCATTTGAATGTTGTACTAACATTCTTTAAATTAGAGTGGTGAAATGCCATAATTTTTTTTAACTCCATGATTAGGGAGAATGCAATTTGTGAGATATATTTTAGAGTGTTTGCAATTCTGTAGCAATTCGAAATGTTTAGACGTGTTGTTTGTTTTTTTTTTAACATTTATTTCAAATGTGTTTTTTTTTTGGGAAATACTTTTCAAATTAGAGTAGTGAAAGGCCATAAATATTTATTTTGAGCTCCATAATTAGGGAGAATGCAATATGTTAGATAATATGTGAGATAGATATATTTTAGAGTATGTTTATTTATTTTTTAGCAAATTGGATTTTTCAGGTGTGTTGCATGTATTTTTTGTGAGAATTATGATATATTTTATCGTAAAGGGAAGCAATTTGTCATATTGAGTATTTTCAGATATTTAGAAAGTTGGAATGTTTGGATATATTTGAAGCATCTTTATTTGTAATTTGTGTAGATTTGAATGTTGAATTTGTTGAAATTTTGAAGAAAAGTTTGCAGTTAGTGAAATCTTTTAGTGAGGCCTTATGTACTATTTGAAATTTGTAAGATTCGAATTTTATTTGGGGAAGTTCCAAAGTATTTGAAATGTAGATTTTGGTTTTAAATTTTTTGTAGAAATTGGTTGGAAAATAGAAAAAGAAAACAGGGTAAATTGAATTTTTCAGATATGTTGCATGTATTTTTTGTGAGAATCATGATATATTTTATCGTAAAGGAAGCAATTTGTCATATCGAGTATTTTCAGATATTTAGAAAGTTGGAATGTTTGGATATATTTGAAGCATATTTGTTTGTAAGTTGTGTAGATTTGAATTTTGAATTTGTCAAAATTTGAAAGAAAAGTTTGCAGTTAATGAATTCTTTTAGTGAGGCCTTATGTACTATTTGAATTTTGTAAGATTCGAATTTTATTTGGGGAAGTTCCAAAGTATTTGAAATGTACATTTTGGTTTTAAATTATTTGTAGAATTTGTTTGAAAATAGAAAAAGGAAACAGGGGAAAAAAAGGCCGAGCCAGCCGCAAAGCAAGCGGCCTAGCCCAGCAGCAAGCCCATCTCGGCAGCCCAGGCCATACATGACGCTATGGTGATGTCACTGCGGCCGGAGCTGCCGCGGCGGCAGCGACCGCGCCGGCGGCGCATCCGCGCTTTGTGGGACGCGCGGCTGAGCGCTGCGACTGCGTGTGGATGCGCGCTGCCCGGAGCGGCGGCGCCGCTCCTTGTTGGTCGCCGGAGCGGCCGCGCCGGCCAGGGAACGCGACGGCGGAAGCGAGCGTACGGGCGTGACGATTCCGGCCTATCCCGGACGTCCCAGCAGGCGAGACTCGCCGGAGACGAAGAGGAGGCGGCGGCGGAGTCTGTGGTGCCGTTCGATCTGACGGGGGAGCACCGGAGCGGCGGGGCGGCGGGTCGGCGCCGCCGGCGAACTGCGGCACCGCGCGGGAGAGAGAGGGCGGAGGGGGGAAGTGGCGACGGTTTTTCAGGAAGGCCCTTCAAGTTTTCCCAAATTACAGTTACGGCCTTCGCAGCTTGAAGTTTTGGACTGCGGGTTGATGTTTCGTTAAGTGGGGGGGTTTACAAAAACGGCACGACCGTGGCGTACGGGCCGTCGGATCGCTGGCGGACGGCGCGGATCAAAACACTATTCAACACTGTTCCTTGGAACAGTAGCACGATCGCTCTCAGCTCGCTAAATCGCTCAGCTTTCACATAGTTAGTGATGCGCGGGAAGCTCTGGTACGTGGTGCTCGAGATAAAAGACTTCACGTCTAGTCTAAGTAGTCATAGTGGGTAACTTAGGCAGTAACATCACACGTTTCAAGACAAATTTGCTTATGTGGCAAGTAGTTAATGAGAAGAGAGGTGCTTGTGATAACTTAGCTAGTTACTGTAAAATCACACATACCAAGACAAGATGAGTCTATAGTCTAATAAATGAAATCTTACATGACACCACACTTTGGTTACTCCCCACTGTGGAGATAGTAACATAGGCTAGTAACATGGACATGTTAGACCATCTCTAACAGCTGCCCTATATTAGGAGGGCTGTTTTTGGGTATAGGGCACATGTCTTAGCATTTTAAGGCACCAAAAAAATTTCTGCTTTACCAGTTGCCCTATAATAGGGCACCTCCTCTCCAGCTGCCCTATTTTAGGGCAGCGCGGACGCGCCCTCCTCCTCTTTTTGTGCTATTTGAGAGATATGCAACCATAAAAGTAATAAAATGTTGTACAAATGACACATATAAATTTCAATCCATAGAATATCATAATAGATCCACTCAAACAACACATAGTTCAAACCATAAACATTGTTCACAAAAATAACATCATAATTGAAAGCATAGAAGTAGTCGAAACTAGAGAAGAACACATATTTCATGCATCGTTGCCCTTGTTGGCATCATCGACATTGACCTCTTCGGTAGTTTCATGAGGTGGGTTCGAAGCCGGCGGTGGCACGAACGCGCCCATGCCACCACTTTTGGCAATCGGCGTTGATGATATTCCATCGGCGACGAACCGAACCCTTGTTCCGTTCGATGCCACTCTTGTTGCGAGCAACAAATTAGTCCCACATCTGCAACCAATATGCTTCCTTGGGTTGCTCCACACCAACGGTCGCGTCAATGCCGACACGTTTGTAAGCTAGGCATATCAAAACATCCTCCGAGGTGGTGTAGTTTGCGGCTCTTCCCCTAGGCACGAACCCCACTTCATCATTGTCAAGTCCTTCATCAAATTGTTGCTCATACTCTTGTGATGGAGTGTCTTGAGAGCCAACATGCGAATGAGTTTCAACATTCATGTAGTTCAAGAACTCCGTATCATCATCGAGACTACAATGCAATGTCGAACAATCAACAAGTAGCAACATTTGAAGATGAAAGACGAAGCAAAGGGGATGATTTTACGCCACGGTCAAATCATCGACCACGTTGGATGTGGGCGGCGAGCGGGTCGGTGACGCGACGAAGTCCTCGGCCTCGGGCGGCAGAGGAGATGGCGGCGGCATCACAGCAGCGTCGGTGGAGGAGGATACGGCCTTCCTCGGCCGGTGGCAGTCTTTTGCCTCTTGGGAACCGGGGCGGCGCCCGTCGATCCCCTCTTCGCCGCACCGGCCGTGGTGGATCCCTTCTTGCGTGCGGCGGACGGATTCACCACCAGGGCGGCCTCCACGGCCGGAGCTGAGGCGCCGGAGACGGCGCGGGGGGGGCGGCGAAGACCTGCCGGCAAAGGGGCAGAACCCTAGGGTTTTCCGTGGCGGCAACATCGGCGCCCGGTGCCGGGAAACGGCCGAAATTGACCGCGGGAGGGGTGCGGAGGTCGGGCACGTCTACTCCGTCTTCGTCCATGGCGCGGCGGAGGATTCGGGGCGAGGCGGGCGCGGCGCGAGGGCGGGAGTGGGTTTCAGCGTGGCGGTTGGTTCGCGTGCTGTGAAAGTGAAGGGAAAGGACACGGTGCACGCGTGGCCCTCTCTGCCCCATATTTGGGGCAGAGAAGATGAAAATTTAGGGCAGCCCTATAATAGGGCACGTGATAGGGCAGCTGTTGGAGACATGTTTTTGCCCTCCGGTGCCCTATAAAATGGTTTTTAGGGCACGAAGCCTAATATAGGGCAGCTGTTAGAGATGCTCTTACTACTCTATGTTACTCCCCACTGTGAGCAGTCTTAACTGCCCAAAACTTTACGCGTCGGGAAATTTCTGTTCGCGCGATTTTTATTGACCACGCCAGGAGAATTTGCTCGAGACAACCTCTCTTGTGTCTTTTCCCGTATGTAGTTTGCTTAAATTCACCATATTTGCGGGAGGCTAATTAAATAGGCAAACATAGATACGGTGCGTTGAGCCGTCGAATCTTTTCATAGTTACAGGATAAGTGGCGCTTTGGTGGGGATTATGTTAACACGGGATCAATTGGTCGTCTCTCTCAATGTGTATATGCTAGTTTTCTTGTAGTCTGAGTAGCCTCCAAGCTCGAAAGTATCTCCTGGACACCAAAGATTTAAGTTAGGTGTGAAGATCAAAATCACAAGATTATGTAACAGTCGTGAGGTGACATTCCTTTGGATCCTATCGAAACCTCTTGCATAGACTAAGCACTATGTAAACCCTAGATACACAAACATCAAGCAAAGAACCAATCATATAACGATACACCTCTTGGTCTCACAAGAATAACTTTCAGGTTGAGGATAATGTGTCTGGCCATTGGCATTAATTGGTGTCACCATTTCATTTGCCTTGTCCATACCAAACTTCTTGATGGTGTCCTTAGTGTACTTTGATTGGGGATGAAAGATTTTTCCTCATTTGCTTGAGTTGAAGCCATAGTGAACAAAATATAATTTCTTCCACAGAGTGTTGTCTTAAATCGAGATATATTCATAACCTTAGTAAACATTGTGGAGTTCAATCATGTTGATTAATTCTTAAGGCACCAGTACCATGCTCGAGGAGCTTGTTTTAGTGCGTAAAGTTTCTTGTGAAGTTTAAAGAAATGATTATTGAACTTAATTAGGGTCTTTAATAAGGGAGGTTACTAAAGAAACACTAACCCATGAAGTTTACCATTACTAAAAGTAATTTTAACATCCATTTGGAAAAGAATGAAGTTCTAATGGTTAGCGTAATTAAGCAAGCAATACATGACAGGCCTCAAGACGAACCACGGGTGCATATAAATTTCACTTGTGAGAAGCCCTTGGGAGACGAAAAAAATTCTTCTGCAGACTATCTAATCATTCAAAGTCTGCTTTACAGAACACCCATTTTGTGCCAATGATCATGTTATTTGCATCTAGAGGCTCAATTAATGCCACAATTGTTTGTGCTCAGATGATGGAGTTCAATAGGGAGGCTATCGCACAATCCAAGTCTCCAAGCTCTTCTTCCGTCTTCGAGGATTCCAAAGAGGAACCAAGTAATGCTCAGAAATATTTAACAATTTAGACGTGAGCTATTTAGATAAGTTCTTCCGTCATATAACAAGATATTGTCGACATTCTTTTTTGATCATTGAATGGCACTAAGGCTGACACCTCGGGTATTGACGACGATGAGTGGGCTTTCCGACCCATCTAGAGGATCAGTTGCTACACATTTATAAACTAAAAGAAGAATATTGGCGCCAGCGTGGTAGAATTAGGTGGGCTATCCAGGGGGATGCCAACACCGCGTACTTCACGCGGTGGCAAATGGCAAACAAAGGAGGTGTAACATTTCCTTTTTAGTCACCGAGAATGGCCCTATCTCTGGGAAGGCGGAGTTGCAAAGTCACATCTATTCTTTCTACCGAGAGCTTATGGGAAGCTCCTCGGTTAGGCATTGCGGTCTTGCCACGAACACCTGGAGCAGCCAGCAACAAGTCTCAGACCAGGAGAATGTTGCCCTCTCCCTCACCTATTCGGAAGAGGAACTTTCCTCCTTGGTGAAGGAGATGAAGACGGACACAGCCCCGGGACCGGATGGGTTCCCGGTCCTCTTTTACAAAAAATGTTGGCGCTGGTTAAGCATGGGGTGCTTCATATTCTGAACGATTTCATCCTTGGGAGGATTGATATCTCTAGGCTCAACTTTGGGGTGTTGACGCTAATCCCCAAAGTACCCGGGCGGACAAAATCACCCAGTATAGACCGATAGCATTAATCAACGTCATCTTTAAGATCATTTCCAAAGCTTTCGCAACAAGATTGGACCCGATTGCCAACATAATTATCAGCCCAAACCAAACTGCCTTCATCAAGGGACGCTATATCTTAGACGGCGCGTTAGCTCTCCATGAAATTGTCCACGAACTCAAAAGTAAGAAGCTTGGGGGCATCTTACTGAAATTGGACTTCGAAAAAGCGTATGACCGTGTGAATTGGGACTTCATGGTGGAAGTTCTTAGAAGAAAAGGCTTTGACGCTAGGGTGATTCATAGAATTCACCAACTTGTTGCCCGGGGGCAAACTGCTATCTCGATTAACGGAGAAATGGGTCCGTTCTTCCGGAACAAGAGGGGAGTGCGTCAAGGGGACCCACTGTCACCTCTGTTGTTCAACTTCATTGCCGAAGGCCTCTCAGCAATCCTTTCGGCTGCTAATAGGGCAGGCCACATTTCTGGGGTAGTTCCTCATCTATACCCGGGGGGCGGGGGGTAACGCATTTCCAATATGCCGATGACACAATCACCCTCATTCAGAATAGCGAGCTAGGGGTCGCAAACCTCAAATTCTTACTCATGTGCTTTGAGAACATGTCTGGGCTTAAAATCAACTATCACAAAAGCGAAGTCTTCGTGCTGGGAGAGCAGGAGCACAGTGCTACCATTGCTACCAACTAAATTGCAAACTAGGAACTTTTCCTTTTGTCTATTTGGGTCTGCCCATTTCGGACAAGAAGCTTTCAGTAGAACAATGGTTCTTTTTGGTTAAAAAACTTGTACCTAGAGTGGAACCCTGGATTCGTGCTGGGTGGCCGCTTGATCTTATCCAACTCTTGTCTAGCTAGCTTACCCACGTACGCCATGGCACTGTTCCTCCTCAAGGAAGGGGTGCATGAACAATTCGATTCGCACCGTGGCCGATTCTTTTGGGAAGGGACCGGGCCAAATCGAAAATATCACATGTTGAACTGGCTCGCAGTGTGTCGACCGAAGGAATGTGGTGGTCTCGGCATCACCAACTCGAGACACATGAACAAGGCTCTGCTCCTTAAGTGGATTTGGAAATTGTATTAGATGGATGATTCCATCTGGGCGGTCATTATCAGGTCAAAATACACCATGAACAGAGATATCTTTTCCAGTTCGAGCAGTGGGGGCTCGCAATTCTGGAAAAGCCTACACAAGATCAAACACCTGTTTAAGTTAGGTGCTAGATTCAAGGTTGGTAACGGACACAAGGTGATGTTTTGGACTGCTTGGTGGTGGGGAGTAGGCCCTTTGAGTGCCCAATTCCCTACCCTGTTTAACATCTGTGAGGACCCGCTGATCTCGGTGGCCCAGGCTGCTGCGGGGGGCTGTCGGTTTAGACGAACATTGGATTTGGCAGGGGCCAACCAATGGGCTAGTCTAGCAGAAATTATTGATGACATTGCGCTGTCTGAGGAGCATGACACAGTGTCTTGGACTCTCGACCAAGCGGGAGTGTACTCGGTGAACTCCATGTATAAGAAGTTGGCCCAAGGGGTGACGGTTGCACATTTCAAGGATATGTGGAAAGCGAAGCTACCCCTACAAATAAAAATCTTCACCTGGCAGTTAATTATTGATCGCCTCCCCTCTGGTCTGCAGCTTGCTACTAGAAGGGCCCTTCGGATGGTAATTGTGTTCTTTGTGGGGCAGCAGAAGACGTGAACCATATCTTCTTTGCTTGCTCCCTAGCTAGATTTTCTAGGAGTGTGTTGCGCCGAGCTCTAGGGAGGGTTTGGTGTCCCTCCAACTTTGCCAATTCTTCTCTATTCTCTCGAATCTCGACAAGGCTGAGAGGCGTCTAACGTGGGTGTTGTTCGCTGCCCAGTCTTGGGCGCTTTGGCAAGTGCGCAATAAGAGTGCGATTGAGGCTAAATTCATCAAACAGCCGGCTGACATTATTTATAAAACCATCATCTTCTTGCAGACATGGAGCGCCGCCCTAAAGCCGCAGGACGTGGAGGGCGCAAGGCTGATCTCTAGCGAGCTGAGGAAGACCCATGCCGAGTTCTTACCAAGCACTTCTTATCTCATTTCTCCTGGTAGTTTGCTGTAGTTCGCTGCTTTTTCCCTTGGCTAAGCCGTATGCCGCAGCATTATCTTTCTAGTTGGCTAAGCTGTATGCCGCAGCATGTTGCTTTACTTTGGCTAAGCTATATGCCGCAGCAATGTAATAACTCTGTGAACCTCTAGCTTTGTTAATTCAAAGTTGGGCATTAGCCTTTTATCTAAAAATGGTACAATTCTTGTTTTGGAGGAATTGGTTTTTGTACTTCCTTTTCTTGGATGATCGATAGATGGTGGGGTGCTTCTTCCAGTTGTGGTGCTAGACCTTGATTCCAGTAGGCCACTTGAGTTGATAAAATACTCTCCTTAATTTACCTCCATCTGCTTGATTTCTCCGATGCTCATTTCTTTGATGGTTTCAGATGGCTCCTTTTGATCTACATCACTGTGTATTTTCTAAGCTTGGAAGTTGATAGTTTCATAAAATTCCACATCTTAATATCTTCAATTTTCCTAGACAAGTTATTAAAAACACGTTAAGTGTTGGAATTTGAACCATAATCGAGAAAATCTATCATGACCCTCAGGAGATAAATTATTGCAATGATTCTAATCCAAGATATCATTTACAACTAAAGACGTGAAAGCCAAATCATGGCTTCTTACCGGTGAGATGCTCATACAACATCTTCTCGAGGAGCTTGTCAGGACCCACAAGCGGGCCCCACCCGCATGACCTCCTCGAACACCGTCTCGGGTACGTCTTTACCTATAAATTGCATTTAACCCTAAAAAGTTAGGGACGGGGAAATATTTTGCAAAAAGAGATACCGAACCGCCACCATTGCAGAAACCCTAATTCTGCATTCTGGAGTCCTGTTCTGGAACCCTGCCGGAGGGGGAAATAATTGATGGACGCGTCTACACCACCATTGCTCCCTCGATGACGATGTGTGAGTATTTCATCCTTGGATTACGGGTCCATATCAGTGGCTAGATTGCGATCTCTTCCCCTTATGCTTCAATACGATGGTCTCGTGAGTTGCCTTACATTATCAAGATTCATATGACGTAATTGCTAGTTGTTTGATGGGATATGATGAATTTTGATGTTATGATCAGATTGTGCGTGATATATATATAATCATAATTACTTTATTTACGTTCCTACATGATCTCCGATTTATATGATTGTTTTGGCCAAGTAGTTGTTTTAAGTATCTAAGAAGGAGTATATGTTCGATTGTCGGCTCATTCCTCGTTCATACCTGGGCTCGAGTTGACAGAAACGACTAAGGGTAACGATGTGATGTTGCTACTAAGGTTAAAACAACGGTGTTTATTTCTACTTATTGATAATAAATGTTGCTTCCATCATGTATTGAGTTTAATGCAATACTCTGTTGTTACAACTTAAAGTGGAGTATTAATTATAAATGCGGTGTCGATCCGCGGTCTATATATGATCACGTGATGCCTACATAAATATTTGCCTTCGACATTTTTTCATAATGCCATGATCATAATTCTGTGAGTTGACTAGCTTCAATTTGTTTACCTAATAATATTTTCTATTTAAGGAGAGACACCAGTATTAAACTATGGCCCACGATTCATCTTTTTACGTTGTTTACAACCTCGTTTACTAACTTTTCACCATTGCTAGCTCGCTGATCCATTTTACTTTTGTATTATTTACTATTATCTATCCACACTATATGTTTAATCCTTTGTTTTTAGCAAGACGGGAAGTTTGACAACCTTTCTGGAACGTTGGGGACAAAGAGATTTGTGTTTTATGCGTACGTAAACTTCAAACTTTGCTAAGCTTTGATGTCCTACTGGTTCGATAAACCATGATTCTTCACTGACGGAATTTTGTTGTTGCCCTACATCATACCTTCCAGCTGGGTTCTCAACAGTCAGCAGATATCCACTGGAGAAGCTCGAGAGCTCATGTTTTCGTGATGATATTCCTTTTCCATCAAAACTGTAGGAAAGAGCCCTAAATTATTGTTTTCTATATTAAAGTAGAGACAAGCTATACATAATAGATATACAAAAAGGACTAGAAGCCCTAAAAAGGAAAGAAGAAGAAGAATAACTATCATATAATTTGATCAACTGATACCCACAAACACAGTGGGTCCTTTCAGTCTTGGTTTGGAAGTATTCGGCCCTAGTTTTTATTTCACATGATGGCAGCGAGAGGATATTGATAAGGCTTTAGCAATTGAGGCGTCAACCTTGAACACGTTGCATATAACATAACTTTGTAGATTATTGATAAGTAGCAAAAAATTAAATAAGTAGAAGAAACAATGTAAATAAAACAACAACAAATATTTAGTAGTGTACCAGAAAGTAACAGATATGAAACTGGCAGTGATGAAAATGTAGGCATGGGGGTGCTCAACGGGATGTTGCATGGATGAACCTAATCTCATCATAATGATGAAACAAAAATCATGATCTAGCATATGAGTTCTAGTTTAAAAGGAAATTCCGGGCATGTGTTCCGAAGATCAACGGGTCATCCGTAGAGAACCCAATAATCCTATTATCCCATACCCTCATTTCTCTAAAGGCATAAACAAACTACAGGTAATCAAGGATGTCATTTCCTAAACATCTGGATGAACGCATTAACACTATGCACAAGGGTAATACTCAAATTACACCCCTTCCCCCATTAATATCCCTGTCTGTTTAGCTTATGGGGTCACAGTTTTGGACTATACCACGTGAGATTACAAGAAATAAACAACCAAAACTCAAATATACAAATAAACTTATAAAATTCAGATTAGAGTTCATGTCAATCGAGCCCTGGTAAAAACTATAACAAATAGAAAAGTTGCATGGCAATAAATAAGAATATAATCAAACTAAGGACCATAAAACCTAATGGTAATACGTTATTACATGATTGTATTCATCCAATTCACATGAATCTCATGTGCCTGTTGGGCCATGACGGAAGCAACTGGAAGCAAAAACTTTTCTACCGCAACATGCACACAAGATCCGGCTCGGAGATATGCTAATGATGCTTACCACTAGACATGCTGTTGCAGAACTTGATGGCGTCACTCGAGTCACGGTAGTCCTCACCATCCCATGAACAGCTCTGGCTCCAGCTCTTCTGGCTCCAGCGAACTTGCGGCGATACTCCGTTTGGCTGAATATATCTTGAGCGACCATTAGTACCGTGTACACCTAGTAGTCATAAGATCCATTTGATTCGGCGGAGATGAAATACACAAAACTGAATCCAATGGATATCCCATATTAATAACCTGCAAACCGCGAAAGTTTCTTGTTCTATTAAAATAAGGTTATTTCGATAATTCCATATTGACCAACATGAAGCTGAAACTCCAATACGAATGCGAGCCTTTATATTTTTGTCAATCCCATCCAGCCAATTACTAAACATATTAGTGATACTGGTTAGTGGGGAAATATTATAAATACTACAGACAATATGCCATACAATTTCATAAAAGGACAAGAGATGAACACGTGTTTTACCGTCTCTTCTAAACCATAAAAAGAGTACCTTATGCACCCTTCCCACTTTCCTTTAGTAAGATTATCTTTCGTGAGTAAGACTTTTCTATCAAGCAAACTCATTTTTTTTATCCTAAGCAGTATTTTTAGTTTTCAAGGTATTTGTGAAAATCTCTAGTGTGTTCATTCATCGAATTTTCTTACATCCAGTTAACACATAACACACCATTACTTGTGAGGTTCCATACAAAATGGCAGGTATATCCATTATAATGTACTGCCATTAATTGGTGGCATAAATATGACCACAAATCTAATTAATTTATCCCGATTAGTGCCATTCTAAAACTCAAATTGAGCGGAAGAGAACTAGATGACACATCATGAACATAAATATTTTTGCGTTGTGCAATGTTATATAGCGATGGATATTAACATTGCAATGGAGTATAACCTAACCAAGCAGAAATTCACTTTGTCTCCGATGTGCATATGCATCCTATAAAAAAAGATATTTTGGTCCAAAAATTCTGAAATAAATGAGGACATACATCCCCATGGTGCGCACGTAAAGTTTCGGGAGAGACCAATATTTGGGTGTCTTGTGTAAGAAAAGACAAAATATGTCTTGTGAAAAGACTTATTTTAGCACCAAAATTGTCTGTTTTATATAGGACACAAAAAATTCGGTTTTTCGTGAAACAACTTTATGAGCACATAGGATGCAAAGATATATGTGTGAACATTTTTTTATGATTTTTTTGTATTTCAAAATACGTTTAAAATGTGTTTTAAATAAAAGGTGCATATGCACCCGGTAGCCAAAACACTGCTCCAACCAAGTATTCTCTCAAAACCTAGTGATATTACCGTATCCATGTTTGATTAAAAACCTCATACTTAACCTCGTAGTCCTTTCTAAAATGGAGAGTCCGTTGATTTGGTCTCAATCTGCGCCAACGTCTTATTGTAAAGGTAATTGTTGTGCAGCAATTCTTCCCGCGCATATTTCTGATTTAACAATTAAACAACAACATTTGTTTTCAATTCAGTTACATCACACCAGTCCTTCGGTCTACAATTGTATTTTGTTAACTGATATTTACGTTCATTCTCATCAGTTTGCAAAAAACAACGAGATTTACAAAAGTCGAGTCTTTTTCTCAACCCTTTGGGTATTTAAGAAATGATAGTATAAACATGGGTAGACTTACTAGAATAAAACGATCTCCACATATAAGAGCATCTTACCCTTCCAGTAGCCAATTTTCTCTTCGAAACTTCTTCAGCAGCCAAATTCCTCTTCGAAACGACTTTCTACCCGAGATGCTGAAGCCAATCTAAGGGTCTCTTTGGGATTGTAAGATGGTCACAGAAATTTAATAGGATTTGAATTATAATTTTTTCTATAAAGCCTTTCGAACCATATAGTTAAAGTTACCAGATTTCTCCCATTTCATAATATGATTCTAATATGAGTTTAGACCACATTTGCATTTTCCTTGAAAAGTTCAATGCGCTTTCACTGTATCTCTCTCTACACTCTAATCAATCCTCAACAAAACCGCGTTTATTTAACAATCCTAATTTGTTCTCCTGCTCTACTGTGGGGGCCTCCCCTTCTGGAAAGGTGTCCTCTGGGCGGCTAACGCTGCTAAGATGGGATATCGGTGGAAAATAGGTAATGGTAGGAAGATTAAGTTTTGGGAGGACATGTGGTTTGGGGACTAGTCTCACAATCCAATATTGGGATGTTTACATTCTGGCTAATGAACAGAATATTACCATTGCTGATGCATGGGATGGTGTTCAGCTCAAACTTTCCTTTAGGAGATGTTTTGATGAACGCATTGTGTTACAGTAGTATGACATTGTTTCTATTGCTAATTCTATCTCTTTATCTCGGGAGGAAGATGCTATTTTATGGAGACTAGAATCAAAAGGAGTTTACTCTGTTAGCTCCTTTTATGCAGTGGTGAACTTTAGGGGGGTTGTGCCTACTTTTGTTCAAGCTATTTGGAAAGTTAAAATTCCTCCTAAAATACACTTCTTTCTATGGCTTGTGTCTCACAACAAGATTCTCACTAGAGATAATCTGCTGAAGAGACGGGCAATACCTGATCTGACCTGCTTATTCATGAAAATGAATCTTGCAACCACCTTCTTTTTGATTGTGTGGTAGCTAGGTTACTTTGGTCTGAAGTGAGCAGATTGACTGGTTTCCCTATTTTATCTATCAATTATGAGAAAATTGCTAGTCTTTGCTTGAGTGAGTTAAAGCATGAAATGCATAATGTTCACCATGTTGCTATTACGTGGGTGTTGTGGAAAACTCGCAATGATATTTGCTTTAACAAAACTCCGTGGACTGACATGCAGGTGATGTGGAGGAGATTAGTGTCTACTCTTTCACAGTGACGATCTTGCTCTCCGAGGCTGCCAAGGTTCAATTGGGCACGATGGTGTCCAAGATAGAGCAGCTGGCTTGAAGCCCTCCCCCTCTGATCTGGCGAGATCCAGGCTGAGTGACTCGGTTCAAATCTCTGGCACTCGCAAGCACGCGTGGCTCGGTCCTCCCTGCGACTCTCAAGCAGATGATTGGGATGCTACAACCAAGGCGCTGGCAGAAACCCTGAAGGAGGCCAACTTGGCGATGATCGAACATGGTGAGAACTGGAAAGTGATCCAGGCTCCTGCAGTTGAGCAGCCATAGGTGTTGTCAGGTCTTGGGTGTGTCTGGCAGTTTATATATGTAACTGTGAAAATAGGCTTGTTGCGTTTTATCTGGGTGGGACATGTTCTTCTTCCCCGAGTACTGTAATAACTAGACCTAAAATTGCAAAACAACACCTAAAATTGCTGTAAGACTGATCTGATTTCGTTCTTTTGAATGGAGCTGGGGCGAGGCCTTTTTTTATCTAAAAAACTGCGGTTAATTGCCATGCACCATCGAAAGATACTTGTTGCAAAATTTATGTGTTATAGAATCTGTGGATTCCACTTCACTGTAAGTTTTAATCATGTGTTCTGTAAAAATACAGTAAAAAAAAGATTTTCGCTAGGGACATGATCCAGTCCACGTTCGCCTTTTATTTTAAAACGAAATTTGAAAACCGGATCCATGAAAATATGACTATCTTTTGCCCAAACATTATTCCGTTATGTGATCGATTACCATTAACAAGCACAACAACAAGGTCCAGATAATTTACACGACAACGTTTACCAATTACGAAAATACAGAATGGCGTAGCCATAAGGCAATGCTCTCCAGTCTCCACCACCTGATGCCATGGCGCACATGGAGGTCGTCAACCTCACTTATTGTTGTTACCGCGCACGACAAAATCGTTAGTTGCCACCGCTCACAAGAGCTTCTTTGTAAGACCCCTCCGGCGGCGGCGGGACGGGCGCACCCCTCGGCTCCTGCCGCGCCGCCGCTGGCCACGTGTCGTCTGCATTTCCTCCATGCTTCCTCCTCCTGCCCTCCTCCAGGATGAGAGGCACCTTGCCCTCCCTCTCCCTGCTCAGCCGCTCCTGCGCGCCGCCGCGAAGCTTCTCCAGCCCCCAACCGTCCATCTGCTGCATCTTGAACACCTTGAGGAGGTTCAGCAGCCCTCCGGCCAAGAACAGTAGGCTTCCGAACAGGCAGAACCAATCCCAGCTCTCCCCCTGAATCGAGAGCAGAGTATTACCACCGTGTCAGTTTCATCGCCAGTGCATAGCGAATTGATCTCAGGTTCTTCAAATTTAAGTTTAAGTATGGGAATTCATAGGTTAGACATTTAAATGGTTACCAGCAGAGTGAAGCTATGGGAGGAATGGCCGTGGATGTCGTTCCGATTGACGATGCCGCCGATGAAGTAGAGCGTGCTGCCGAGCAGAAGCGGGATGTGCACGCTCTTCTGAAGGATCTGGACGTGCCCGTTGGCTCGCTCGTAGATTTGGCAGATGTTGTGTATGGATCCGAGGCACCAAAGCGCTGGACCAGCGATGAGCAGGTTCAGGCCATGTTTCTCCAGTCCGTGCCGGTACCCCCTCTCCATCTGCGATGTTTTGTTCCACGGATTGAGGCAAAACAGAACATGTAATCGAAACTAGACTAGTCGGTAACACTAAGACAGCAGTGACAGTCTATACCATTGTTGAACACTGACGATGTACTTCTAGTTAAATCTGATGGATGAACTCCCAACTCTGTTTGCCTAATTGACAGACGATTTTAGTTCAGATAAGGACTAGTCCAGACCTGAATCTCGAAGAAGATGAGCGCGACCAAGGTGAGCACGGCGCCAGCGAGCTGCACGGCAGGGGCGGCGAGCTCGACGAGGGCGAACTGGGTGTCCAGCCCGGCCAGCCCGAGGTTGTAGTCGACGCCGGCGACGTGCGCCAGGAGGTCGTGCGCGTTCACGCCCACCACGCCCAACAGGCCGACGACGGCCACCGCGAGACCTGTCTTCCGAGACACCACCCCCGGCCAAAGCTGCACCAGGAAGCCGCCAACGAGGAGCAAGGCGGCGAAGATGTATACCCAGGCGTTGATGAACTCCCACCGCCGGTTGCGCGACGCCTCGCCGCCGCCGGAGCCCAGGCTGTACGCGCGGCACTCCCGCGCCGTGGCCAGCTTCACCATGGTTGCTGCCTGTACGTAGCTAGCTTCTCTGCGATGGAGTTGAGGCAGAGGGAGGCGGAGACGGCGATCTGGACTGTGGAGCGAGGAGAGTGGAAAAGGTACTATGTGTAAGCTGAAGCAGGCGGGCCATGGCGGATACGTGGCGACGTGCATGCTGTGCCATGTAAGGCAGCCGCGAGTCAGGCTGTGATTCGTCATGCATATTTTGGCGAGTAAACTATGGGGATACGAGTGCTTCTGGAGCATACGAGACAGACGCCACTTCTCACACGAGTCAAACGACGTGGGTGTCGCGCAAGAGGGCCATAAATAGCTGAGCTGCGCGGCCGACCTTAACTTGCAATTTTCAAACTGAAGTACTACGCGCGTGTGCTCCCGAGACCCGAGTAGTGACCGAGGCTAGTTTTGGTTGGTTTCCGTGGGGAGGCAACTCCATATCTTGTCGGTTTGTTGATTCTCGCTTATCGACAAATTATTTACAATATTTCTCTGTCGATCTAGAGAACCGTCAACTTTTTTTTTTTGAATTTTCCACATATATTAAACCAGCAAAGAGTACACGATTATATCGATTACAAAAACAAAACTAAAAGAGACTAGCAAATCTATGAGATCTTCAAGCCCTTTCTTCATCCATGACACAATCTTGTACTTTTCTGAAGGCAGCCGTAGAACAACGCCAACACCACCAAACCATAGACCTGTGAATACCACCGAAGGTTCTCCCTTTTTAATTTTGAGCCGCAATGCCAAGGCTTTGTGCACGCACGCAGCCATTAAATTAATCAAACAACATCGGCAAGAGCACCACCACTGATATTCCAGGGACAAATAACCGAACCACTTTGTCGACGTCGTTGGGAGCCGAGAGAACGAATCACCATTGCCGAAGACGTAGTAGCCGGGATAGATATTGCGAGGACAAACCTCCTCGCGGCAACCATGAGAAACAATCCAAGATTGATCTCGCGAACCAAGATCTGAAGAACCATACCTAGACAGACTTAATCTTCCAAATCCACCATTGACGTCGGGAAGGGTATCTCGCCGTCGAACGAAGCGTGGAAGATCACTTATTGCAGACAATATCATCTTCATTAACGAAGAAGATGACGACCAAAACCAAACTCTACCATTAAGGACCTTCGAAAAGCGCCGTGCGCAGGTCCGAGGTCCCCACCCCTCCTAGTGTCAGAACGACACCTAGAGGAGGCGAGGACCCGTCGAATCTTTGCCGGCGGCGACGATGAAACTGCAGATATCACCGGCGGCGGCGGCTAGGGTTGAAACCCAAGGCCGCCGCCACGATCACCAGTACGTTTGATTTTGATTTTGGTTAGAGAACCGTCAACTTAATAGTAGAAAGATACGTTCAGCCGTTCAGGCCTTGTTTTTTTTTTAACAGGGACGGTCCAGAGGGACCTAGAAGCTTATATTCATAGCAGTGGTAAAGTACATGGAGGACTGAAAGAAAATAGAAATTACAACCCAGTCCTTACATTTTGCAACAAGGACCCTACAACTATTTTGAGTAAAGCAATTGAGTCCGGCTCCATCACCACCGCATCGGAAAAGCTCAGCACAGCCAAGCACACCATCGCCGGGGACGAACCACTTGGAGATGGGCACCGGGAGCCAGCTGCACCAGAGCCAAAGGGCCTCCGCAATGGCACAACGGCCTGAAGGTTGAAGTATACCATCTGTGGCCAGCCGGAGAAAGCCGTAGCCGACGAAGAAGGGGTGGAGGGGTTGCCTTTCAACCATCAGAGATGGCAGCCAATGATTTGCCGCCATGAATGACCTCCAAGGAGCAGCTTCCATGCTCCCCTTGTGCAGAACCAACCGCAGACAAACAACATCATGGGAATCCCCTCTTCCATCGTCACCGAGACGAGTAACAGTAGAATCACCCAGATCGTTGCCGCCACAGTTGGAACCACGATTACCGAGCTTTATGAAAGAGGTCGCCGAAGAAACGAAACCAGCCGCCGCCTCCCACCACTGGAGCTTGACGGACTGCCTCATTTCCACCGCCGTGCGCCAGAAGCCGCTCGTAAGCTCCGGCGACATGAACCCCACAGAGTAACTGGTAGCACCAAATCCACGGACTCCATGGACACCACTCCATCTTTTCCCCTCGCCTCCATGGCCGGCCGGAGAAACAGCAGCAGCACTAGAAATCCACAAATCTGGGCCGAAAACAAACCCCCAAGAAGAGGGCTCTTCGAGCTTATTCAAGCACGTACCTTTGGGGTCCTTCTCCCTCCGCACCCGCCACCATGGGAGCACGCCGGGCAGGAGCTTCTCCAGGCCATGGCCACTGCTCGGAGGTGACACGACCAGGCACCTAGGAAGAGGAGACGGCATAGCGCCATTCGCCACATAGGACCAAGCTGCAGGAAAACAAAACCTAAAACTACTATCTACAGGAAGGCACCGAGCTCCTCTCCCATCGCTACTCCGGCCGGCAATGCCGCTAGAGCAGATCCGGGGTCGGGCCGGGCAGGAACGCCCACAGGTGACTCTCAAAGCTCTCGCGAGAGGATAAGGTTGGGGAAAGAAGAGACTCCCCAGGCCTTGTTCATTCGCAGGTTTCAAAAACGTTCAATTAAGAAAAACGTGGAATTACCATGTCATGTCCGTTCTAACTCTATTGGTTTTTTATATGCATTGAAATTTGTTTGATTCTATCACAACAACAAAAAACATTTCTACAAAGAGGTCTTACTAGATTTAGACTTCTTATTAAATGCAATACAATGGATTCCGTAGCAAAAATTAGTATGCGATTCAATCCTAAAAATCAACCAACCACCATAGAAAATTCCTAACTATTTGAATCCTACAAAATTCATAGAAAAATCTTATAAATAAAAGAGACTCTCAAATTTCTCTAAAAAACTTAAAATTTTATAATTTATTATCTTTTTACACGAGCTAATTATTGTAGTCCGGTAAAAATATCTATATGACCGAGAAACAAAATTTTCACAATTGATACCACACAGTATTTGGGTATATGACCAAATTAAGCACAAAATTATTAAATCCGTATGAACATATATGTAAGTCAACCGAAAAATTGGAAGTTTTGGGTCCACTAACACATAGAGGTACTGACGGTGGGATAAATTCCATGTAGGCCCAATAGGGTGATTCATGAATAAAGTCGAACGGTTATGGTAAACGAAGCCCAAAGCCCACGAAGGGAGCAAGAGTACGAACATGGAACAATTGGAGTCCACGACCCGGCTAGGAGATCAAAGGGGTAGCCTCGTCAAATCGTCGGGACAGAAAATAACTCGTTCTGATATACACATTGAAGATTAGCGTTACCGAGCAATCAAGAGCGGTGTTACTAACCGGGGCCACTCATGATTAGTTTCCATTATTAGTGAGGTAGTGGAAAATTATTACCCATTATCGCCACCATTTGTAATTTGGCCATGCCCCCATATAAGAGATGGCCTGGGTCCATCTAGGATATAAGATATACAAGTCTCAACACATACACGGTTCACATTGTGATCATTAGAAAAGTTATCCAGACACCAATACAACCAAGTATGAGTAGGTACTTACCTTTACACAGAGAGACCGAAACAGTAAACCACTCGTGTTAATCCCGTATCTATACATCCACTGGTACTTTCCCTCCATGTTTTTCAATGTCGACTGGTAACACTATCGTTGGCCCCGTGAACACATGTCGACATGTACTGTCGGCCTAGTGGAAATCAGGGTACCATGGGCCGGCCTGCCACAGCCCTCGACGTTCTGCGGAGAATTCTGCTAAGGACCAGGCGCTCAGCCTAGTGAGCCTCGCGAGGGACCTTTTCCTCGCGAGGACTTCTTCACTCTGCTGAGCTTTTCCGCTAAGGACCAGACGCTTAGCCTGGCGGGCCTCGTGAGGGAGTTTTCCCTCGTGAGGGTCTCTCCAGTCCGGAATATGGCTAAGTCCTGGCGCACGTCTGCGCCACCCTCGCGAGGCTTCCCTCCCGAGGCGTCAAGTACTTCAAAACCTCGGCGAGGTACCCAGCCCTCGCGGGGTTCCTTCAAGTGGAAGCAAGCTCTGCGCCCGCTGCAGAGCACACATGGCCTCTGCACCCGCCGCAGAGTGACGCGCGCGCCTGCGCGCGATGACGACGACGCCGCAGTTGTCGTTCTCGTGTATAAAGCAGTCAACTAAGCTGGGGCAAGCAAAGCGGACTCCCAGTATTGCCATTCTGGTGATAAGGGGACCGGCACCCGCTACGCTCCAAGCGCGACATCACCGTGGATCACGCCACGGGACTCTGCAGCGCCAGCCCATCGTCCTGGATGGACGGTGGCTTTTCTGCCAAGAAGACGGTGCTCTCTGCCATGGACCACGTCCATGGACAACCCCGATGCCGTGCACTGCGCTCCACCTTTGCCACCATGTGGTATCCCTTCCCGCCTGATGTTTTCGGGGAAGAGGACCAAGGCAGTATAAAAGGAGGCAGTGTACGGCCAAGGAAGGGGATTCGGCCATTTGATCCCAACTCATTCGATTCATTCGACACTCAACCAGCTACGTCGCAAGGAAGAAGATGGAGCTCCTTCCACCATAGTCCACCATAGCCATAGCAGAGCTCTCGGCAAGCTCATTGTAATGTAACCTCTCCAAGCAGTGCAATACAACATAGTAGGACGTAGGATCTTTACACCTCACAGTGGGACTGAACCTGGGTAGCGGCTCGTGTTCACTCTCTGTCGTGATGTTCCTCACCGAGCTCGACGAGCATCGTCACCGAGGTAGTTGAGGATTTGTTTGACGTTGTGTTCAGCCCCTTATCGATTCCTGGCATCAGTGAGACATCCCTAGTTCCTTGGGACTAGTCTCCGACATGTACCCATTTTCATATTCTTTTACTTATTTGTAAATGATAATTCAAAAAATAAACTTTAATTTCAAAAATGTAATAAACACTGCTGAAGTTAACGTAGCAAGCTCCTTTTTTTAAACAAGGCAAAAGATTTGCCATTTTTCATTTATTAAGAAGAAGGTTTAGAGGTGTTACAAACAAGAACAAAGTTGACCCACAAAAAAGTACTACTCTCGTGACAGCAATGAAATCAAGGCCTTAGCACCCGCGAAAAACCAAAGACAGGCTTCCTCTTTAACTCTAATAACCACCATGGCCAAAGTGGATTATTGGTTCCAGAAGACGCGGACATTTCTTTCCTTCCAAATTTACCAACAAATAAACATCGCCAATGATGCAAGAGCTTTGCGATGATGGCTTCTCCCATGGTTCGCGGAAGACCACCACACCTTTCCGATTTAAAATTTTGCAAATCGGAGGTATGGATATCGTGAATGCCTAGCTAATCTTTTGCCGTAGTCCACACTCTAGACGTGAATCTACACTTGAAAAGAAGGTGAGCCGCCGACTCTTGGACTTGGTTGCAAAGTGTACATCGCCAATAATATTTCCATCCTCGCCTCTCCAATCTATGCACCATCCAAATCCTATTTTGGGTGACCAACCAAGCGAAAAATCTTGCACTTGGGGTCGCACATTGATTCCAAATTGGACAAGGCATTGGCGAAAACCTGAGAGGGGGGGGGGGGGGGAATGAGCATTATAAGCCGACTTGGCCGTGTAGAGGCCATCATTGGAGAATTTCCACATAATTGAGTTTTTTTCATGGGGATTGAGAGATGCACATGTCGAAGCTTCTCCCAAAGAGCGTTGAACTAAACAATGTGGTCGGCGGTCACTCCATGCTCCAAATTAATCTTCTAGATCCTAGAGTCATTTTCGAGGAATTTGAAAACCCTAGCTTTTTTGCTAGATGAGATGGGGAAGATAAGAGGGGCAAAGTCTTTGGGCCGGCCCCCCTCCAACCATGGGGAGTCTCAAAAATTTAAAGAGCCTCCTTTCCATCTCCAATTGTCACACGCTTAGCCGAGGCGAAGAATTCCCGGTCATTCTCGTTGCAAGGGTTTTAAGACCTATCTCTTCACCCCCCCCCCCCCCCACCGGCATTCTCGAAAAAAGGCCTATCCAAGGCTTTTTATCATTAACCCATTCAAGCCATAGCCATCTTAACAGATTGCCGTCACAAACTTGTTAAGATTAAGAATTCAAAGGCCACCTCTCTCCTTAGGCTTGGAAACCAAGTCCCAATTAACGTTGCACTTTCCACCCATCACTTTATCACAAGCCGCCCAAAGGAAATCTCTCTGAAGCCGATCAACCATCTTTTGGACTGCCATCGGAACGTCAAGAACGGAAATAAAAATATATGACCACGTTAGTGAGCACTGCCTTGGTAAGAACTGAGCGACCGGCCATGGTGGCATGTTTCCCAGTCCAAGGGACGAATTTACCGGCCACTTTATTAATGAGAGGTTGGAAATGAGTGCTTTTGAGCCTTGTGACCGATAGGGGCAGACCAAGGTATTTCATCATAAAGGTGGTGTGAGAGGCCGGGAAGGAGTGAAGGATGATATTTAAGGTAAATTCCTTCACAAAGGAATGGAACCACTTGAATTTTTGCGCAATTGGTGATAAGAACGGTGACCTCCCCAAAACAAGCAAGCGTAGAAGCAAGTAAGTCGATGTCATTTTTATAGGAACCACAAAACATGCTCGTTGTGATGTCTATGATGCAAATAGATGCATTAAAAACATCAATTTTCTCGCTAAAATAAATTTAATAATACCGAAAACAATTCCTAGCATGCACACTCAGTCCGAAAGCATTTTAGTTTGACCATTTTTACTAAGGGAAATGAACTTAATCCATGGGTTCGCAGCCAGTGACACGTGGTGAGCGAGAGTGCAAGACAACGTCATTCATGAACCACTTGAAAAGGTAACTTTCTTCATGTTTCCTAAAAGTCAGGGATAATTGCATATGGTTCAGTTATTATATGAAACATCGCAAACTATAAGATACTTATTGTTAAATGGAAATTAGTGCATTCATCTCATCTTCTCCTCATCCCACTCTCATTCTATCAAGACGATCATGTCTAATTCATTCCGCACCATTTGGTTCATCTTCCCCACAGGATGTTGCCTCGTTCTTCCCGATTCATCTGTTGAGTCGTCTGGGTGGACCACCAAACCAATAAGGCTATTTTGTCCACCTTGTTGACATCCAAATGGCAGACGACCCCTCCTAGATCTGATACCGGCACTGGTGTAAGCTTGTTCTATCCATGGAGGGCATTGTTCCTCACAGTGTTGCACATGCCCCCTCATTTTTCTTGCACCGCCTTCATCCCTGACACTCCGGCGATTCCGATGCTAATCCTCGCCAACACTTTTTTACATGAAAGGGCAACTAGTGTCCGACTTTAAACTAATAAAACCAACCAAGATTCAGGTTTAACTGGTAACCACTGACGCGGCATACAACTTAGCCAAATTAAAACAAAAAGTTGATGCAACACCAGGAGTCTATCGACCGACAACAGATCGAGATAGCAACAAAACATTGCAACTAGGAAGAACTATGTAGGTTTAGCACATGCAAATGTCTTAGCTCAGTTGCCATCAAATTTAGCCATGCTCGGTCCTGCGGCTTGGGTTTGGGCTCCCACGGCTACAAGAAGATAATGGTTTTCAAGAAAATGTCAAAAGGATTCTTGCTCACTTTTGATTAGATGGTAAGTTTGTTGCACACATGCCACAAATCTCAAGATTATTAAATGAAATGAACACAAAGAATTCTACGGTCAGACACCCGGCAACCATTAGGCCGCTGTCACGGAGCCATCAAACGTGTTGACAAGGGTCACGTGAAATTTCTTTGCCTGTGTTTGCCGAGTGTCTTATTCCTCCTAGGTCACAAGTTGTAACACCCCAAATTTTGGAACTAAGAAAAACCTAGTTGTTGAGACCCAAAATTCTGAGCCAACAAAAACTTTTTGAAATACTTCACTAATGATTGTGTTTTCCTTCCTATTGCTCTGCTTGACCCCGTGTAACTTGTTGTTTGAGTTGTTTGGTCATCAAATATAAACCTAAGAACTCAACCAAGATAAAAATATATTTAACCTTGGTGATCATGTCATGACAAGATGAACAATCCATATACCTTTCCCAATCTTATTTTGGCCAAATTCCATTTCGATGATACTTGGTTTAGAAACAACCAAAATACCCATTATTTGAGAAAGTAAAAGTATTTCGAAAATTATGTGTTTCCAAAAATATGGAGGTCCATATGCTATCTCATACCTATTTTTCAACCTTGATATTTTGCATGTATTTACAACTCCTATTTTTACCCCATTTGGAAAGAACACTAGTGGGAAATATATTACCCCACATATTTTTCCTTATGAAACCTTTTGAAAACCAGCAAGTTATGAGTTGAGATACTTTTTAACGTCATCTTGTCATGGTTGTGTGTGATCACTTTTTTCACAAGATTATATTGATGGTCATGGAAACTTTGGTTTGACAAATTGATGTGGTTTGACTTGTGTGGTCTTGGTTGTGTTGTTGACCTTTTTGTGTTTGTGTCTTTCTTGTCTTGATTTCTTGTGTGGATTGTGTGTGCTCTAATATTAAAACAATATTGAGTTTTGGTGTTAAAATTCAGCGAAACCTTCTCAATTCAAAGTTTGCCCTATCTTCATCTCTATTAAAGAATACCATATCCAGAGCCTCACAAAAATCACAAATCTTGGTGTTTAGGACAATGCACCACCTTATGTCTCATATACTCCTTCTCATCTTCCTTATAAAATCAAGTTTGAAAGGATTTGAAATTGTTTGCTTAATTATCCATGATGGTTTTGGGAGCAAATCTAACCAGTGACCATTAGGCCCAATATTGAAAACCCTATTTTCCTCCTACACCAAAAATCCAAGGAAAATCCACAAACATTCTTACACTATTCTAAAACCACTCACAAACTCAATTCACCAAAAATAAAATTAAAACCCCAGCCAGGCATTCTATCGAACACATGGGGGGCAGAAACCCTAATTAACTAAAAACCAACTAAAACTTGTGGTCATTGAGTAGAAATTTGACCAATCTCCCTCCCCACACCCTCTGCTTAGCTCACAGGTCGTGTGAGAGCCGTGTGGGCTCTGTTGCACGTGAGAGGAGTGGGCAGGACAAGGTGGCCATGGCCTGACACCGTGCATGGCCGTGGTATGCTAAACTCCCCTCTCCCCTCGACCCCCTATGACCAACGGCGGCGCTTACGACCTGGCACACCATCCAGTCACTCCCTCTCTCCCTGTCACGCCACACAGCACCGCCCAGCTCGGCCAATCCAGCTCTGTCTTTTGTCGAGCACCTCGTGAGCGTCCTCGACCTCCTCCTTGACACCGACCAAGCCAACGGCTCCAGGCCATCCGCGTGCGTACAAAGCTCTCCTCTGCGTGAGAAGAACGCAAGCCACCGCCTCCCTCACCCAATCGTTGCCTCGTGCATGGGCTCCGTGAAAGGCGGAGAGAAGCCGTTAGGGCGATTCTGGCGAATCTCGCCGGAATCGGATGACGAACGGGAGGAGAAGGCCGGCGATGACTCCATCACCCCAGCTGGGCTGGCGTACCTCTGCAGCACGCCTGAAGAAGATGAAGATCGGGACCTCCCTTTGGTCTCGCGGAGGATGGAGAACAGGCTTGGCAAATGACAGGTTCAGGCGGCGGTGATACTCGCCGCAGAAGAGGAAGAGGATGAAGATCTTCAAGTAGGTAATCAATCTAACGTTGTTTTGCAGGACGAGAAGAAGCTGGTGGCCAGAGGATCTCGAACTCCGGTGTTGTCTCCGTCCACTTTTTTGCTGGAAGATTTCGATCCTAAGGAATGGATACAGGTGGTGCGAAGGACCAGATCGCATTGTCATGCGAGGTTCCATGCTGGCCATACGGGCCATTCTCACCTCGCCAGAGCATCGTCGCCGGGGCGAGCTCACGGCAGCTGCTCTGGGCGGAGGAATTTGAATTTCCGCAATTCCAGCTTGGGCCAAACGGGCCGATCTGCTCGATTTGGAAGATGCCAACATGGCCATACGGGCCCAGCATGTGGTTGTCGATCTTCTAAGGCAGGGAATTCATTCCGGAAAATTTTAGGTTTCTTTTGATCCCATGATCCGTTGCCGGCGCTGCGAGTTGCTCCTCGTCCGATGGCGAATCGCGATGGCGGTGGAGGCAAAGGCCAGGGGACTGGAGGTGGTCACAACTTCCTCTTCCAAGGTACTGGCGACCCTGGCGCCGGCTCTAGCAACGCTCGCGCTGGCGGCAGTGGTACTTACAACCAGCAAGGCTATGGCGGTGGTGGTGGTTATAGAGCTGTGGGTTATGACTACGGTCGTGGCAACAATGACATCGGGCGTGGTGACTTTGATCAGAGCAGAGGGAATTTCAATGGGTTCAATGGTCCCAATTACCAGGGCAATGGAGGCTACGACGGGAACTTTCAAGGCGGTGGCCATGGAGGTTTTCACCCTGGAACAGGAGGCCGTTTCGACCATGATCAGAACAATGGCTACCCCAACAGGAGAAGAGATTTTCGTGGTCAGCATGATGGTGGCTTTGATCGACGGGGTAGGAACTTTCAGCGTGATTTTCGCCGCCCACCACCACGTCGTACACCATCTGCTACGGACAGAAGCGATAAACAAGCACAGCCTGCAACTGCTACATCCCAATCGGCTGCTCCAATCACTCAGTTAGCAGGTACTGCTCCACCTCCGGCTATGGCTTCAGCTGCTGTTCTGGAGTCTGGTTTAAATTTGAATACTGTCAAGACTGCTGAGAAAAAAGATAAAAGTGCAGAAAAGGTGAAGTGTTTTCGATGTGG
Organism: Poa pratensis; assembly: GCA_947311845.1. Taxonomy (NCBI): domain Eukaryota; kingdom Viridiplantae; phylum Streptophyta; class Magnoliopsida; order Poales; family Poaceae; genus Poa; species Poa pratensis. Next base: position 5,315,422 of record CAMZMU010000095.1, on the reverse strand, counting down.
AGCTAAAGGTCATTTTTCTGTGGAATGCACAGCGGTTTTATGTGACCTCTGTGCTTCGGTTGATCATGATGATGACAGCTGCCCGCTCCATGATGTTCCTAAACCCTCACTCTCTCTTTTTGGGTTGGCACATGAAGATCTTATGTTGATTGAGGACCATGTGACATGGGGATAAAACCTGGGTACCCAAAGACCCACAGAAGAGCCCGAGTGAAATGCGAATTCAGGTGCCCGGCCACCTCCAGCTGTCCGGCTAGGCCAAGCCCGCCTGCCCCGAGTGCAGCCGGGCTCCGCCTAGCCAGTGGAAGGCCGGCAGGCGGATGTGATCCTCACCCACCTTCAAGTTGCGGACGTAGAAGTACATCCGCTGCCAATCCTTCACCGTATCCGGCTTCTTGTAGCCGGGCAGCTCCGTCCGGGACCGGCGGTAGACGATCGCGGCTCCACAGTCGACGAAGCCGAGCTCCTCCTTGTCACCGAGGTATCGGCCGTGGAGGTAGAACAGCCGGCAGAAGAGAGGAAGAGAAGGCCAGACGCCGAGCCACCCTTCGCAGACGGTGGCGAAGTACATCAGTGTCGCCACGGAGTTCGCCCCGAGGTGATGCGGTTGCAGGCCGAAGAGCTGCAGGAAACTCTGGAGGAACGGGCTCGCCGGCAACGCGAGCCCACGGTTGAAGTGGTCCATGAAGACCACAGACTCACCGGCATGCGCGACGGGGACTACCTCGTCCTCGGCGGCGAGGCGCACCCCCACGCGCTCCTCCGTCGACAGAAGACCGCGCGCGCGGAGGCCCCCGATGTCCTCCGCGGTGATGTGCGAGCCGCGCCAGTCGCCGCCACCGTCATTCCCCTAAGCCATCTCGGGCTCCAGCGTGCTCGGAGGAGCGGGAGTCGTCACCGGCGTCGAGTGGTGGTGGCCCGTGGTTTCCGCGACCGCTGCTGCCGCGCGCTGGAGGAAGAGGTGCCGTGCCGGTGGAGAACTTCTTCGCCGGAGAAGGAGAAGGAGAGGAGAAGCACGGGAGTCGCGGCGGAGGCCTCGGGCGCTTGGAGAAGATGGAGCGAAGTGGGCGAACTTCCTCCACCGTGCCCATCGCCCCCCCTTTTATAGTTCGCCCGCATCCGGTAACCACCTCCGGAGATCGCGCTGCATGGCGCGCAACCGCGCAATCAACGGCGAGATCGTGGGCGGCGGTTTCGCCGTAGAAGATCCCACTACCGCAGTTTCTCCGCAGAAGATCCCGCAACAGGAACCGAGGCGTCGTCTCGACTGCCGGGCAACCGCCTGCCAGGCGGATGGGACGTGCCAGCATCAGCCATGACGTCGTCACCAGCACCCGGCCGGTGGAGCGCTCGATGTTTCGCCTCCTCGACCGGATGAACTCCTTCGTTTTGTTGAACACGCAAAAGCCCTCCTCGCCGTAACCGGCTGCATCACTCCAACGTGTTCGGGGGCTAGTGACATGGGGATAAAACCCGGGTACCCAAAGACCCACAGAAGATCCCGAGTGAAACGTGAATTCAGGTGCCCGGCCGCCTCCAGCTGTCCGGCTAGGCCGAGCCCGCCTGCCACGAGTGCAGCTGGGCTCCGGCTAGCCAGTTGAAGCGCAGCTGAGCGGCGCGGGCAAAAGGAACTGCAGACTCGTCATCAGCACAGTTCCCAGACAAACAGATAACGACAAGCGACGCCCACCTTATGCGATCAAGGTCAACGGTAGCAGCCGGATTCGGTTGCTCGCCAGCCGGACGACCGGCTGCCGCACTCCCACGACGAGCGGAAGACAAGGGCCCGTGTTGGGCGGGTGCCGGAGCCGTGCCCGGCGCGCCCTCTGTCGGGGGAATACTTTCTGGATTAACCCACGGCCCAGTGCGACTTAATTTGCTTGCACGGACAAAGGCCCACTTGGGAGCAAGCCCAATATTGAACCGCCATAAGGGAAAGATCTAGAAGACATATCCCGGAGGACGTGAAGACCAAGTAGTCTCCGAGTAGGCCTCTGTGGATGTATTCCTTATGGGGAAGTTTCCTTTTGTAACCTAGCGAGCCTCTGTGTATATAAAGAGGACTCGCAGGACTTAGAGCGGGTCAAGCTATCAAGCCCCAAACCCTAGCTCATACGGCGAGTACCAGATCGGATCGCCTCCATTGTAACACCTCGATTATCATATCAATACCAATCTAGGGTAGGCAGGAAGTAGGTCTTTTACCTCACATTGAGGGGGCCGAACCTGGGTAAATCTGTGTTGATCTTTGTTCCTGCGATCCCAAGCTCGGAGATGCTTGACTCGCATAATCCCACACCTACGAAGTCATCTATGACACCTGACGTGACAAACCCACGACAGTTGGCGCCCACCGTGGGGCCTGCGGTCAAAAGCGTCACGTTCCGCGCAGGATCGAAATCAGGCTTCAAGGACATCGCCATCGGCCAAGTTGAAGACATCAATGGGGTCCCCTTCATCGACGACTCAGAGTGGGGACCCGAGGCAGATCGCATCGAGTTTGGATACATCGTTCCCATCGGATCAGTAAAAGTTTTCGTCGGATCCGTCAGTCGCAGATCTATGGATGCGACTCAAGGAAGCGAATCGGTGAAGGAACTGCGGCCGGTCAGGGTCCGCGTGTTGGAGGAGCTACAACAAGCTACGGCAAGACTGCCCATCCCCGTCCCGTCAAGACCTGTTTGGGGATCTCTACCAAATCAGGAAGGAGACCTCAAGATTGAAGAGATTGAAGCTATCAGGACGGAACTCTGTGAAGAGGCACAAAGACTCGCGGCTGAGCGCGAAAAACTCCAAGAAGAAGGTCGACGACTCCGTCGCTGCCAGCCGAAGCACCAGGCGGTGCGAACCAAGACGACATCTGAGCGCAAGAAACTCCAAGAAGAAGAGTGGCGACTCCGTCGTTGGCAGCAAAAACATCAGATCAAGATGGACAAAGGAGAGATGAAATCACAGTTCCACGGCGACCCAGAGAGCAACGTGCACGCCGCGATAGGGATATTGTCAAAGATAGCACCGGTTGGAGACACACGAGCTGATAAGGAAGCTCGCTATGCGATCGACCTACTGCAAACCGCTGCTTTACAACAAGCAAATATGTATGGAGTCACGCCCAATGAGCCGCAAAACGAGGTATCATGGGGAGGAGAAAGGTGCAGCGTCGAAGAAGTGGTCAACCAGCTAGCAGGTTTGCAGGTATCATTGGAAAAAGAAAAGAAGATAGAAGGCGAGTCGCGACGTCCGGAGCGACTCAGCCATCCCAGATTGAAACTGATTCAGATGAAGATTCAGCGCCAGTAAACTCCTATTCATTATTAAAAGGACCAGCATGTTTTGGAGAGGAAATACGGCTCACTCGTTTCCCCCCGAACTTCGACGAGTCGCAGCGAGTCACCACCTATCGCAGTGACCAAGACCCTGCCTTATGGATAGAAGATTACGAGGCAAGCATAACAGGGGCTGATGTGACTCAAGAAATACGTGCGAAATACTTCCACTTGGCAATACAGGGAGAAGCTAGGGATTGGCTGTTAAGGCTGCCATCAAAATCAATAAGCACATGGGAAGACTTGAAGGACAAGTTCATCGCAGATTCCAAACAGAAGATATGAAAAACCTTAGACAATGCATTCAAAAAGAGGACGAATCAAGCGGCGACTGGATCAAGAGAATCGCGGAGATCCTTGGCTCCGCCAAAAACTTAACAGTACAAGCTGCAATACAAGCTATGAGAAAGAACTGTAGATTTGAGCCGTTGGTGCACAAATTAAGTCGCGCTGAGCACAAGATTGATAGTTTCGACCAGCTTTTGGCAACAGCTGACAAGTACGCAAAGACAGATAAAGGGACAGGCGGCTTATCACAGAACCCAACGGGAAATTGCAAGTCGCGAAAACTGAACGTCGCGCACACCAGATGCAGGAGCAAGGGAGTGATAAGGCCTTACTCCCTAATAACTGCAAGGGGATCTTCGACGTGCCTTGCGACTTACATCGCAGGAGAGATGGCAGGCCAGCGGGTCACACAAAGGCGCAATGTCATTATTACCGGAGGTGGAAAGAAGGCGACACGCCAGATACAGCTCGCAGCAATCGATGCAGCACAAGAATAAATCTAGCTCTCGTCAAGAGCCTGACGTTTTACCTAGAAGAAACATAGGACAGTTTCATACAGTGGAAGTACAAACAACGGATGGAAGCCGGAAGAGCGGTCAGATTTCAACGCCAGAAAGGTATCGTCGCTGGACAGAGCAATCGGTTATTTGGAGTCGCGGCGATCACCCCCCAGAAGTAAGAGATCCAGGACAGCCAGCTCTGTGGTCACGCCTGAAGTCGCGGGATACAAGTTAAGTAAGGTCCTAATGGACGGAGGAGGAAGAGTAAACATCCTATATCAAGACACGCTCCGAAGAATGAATATACCCGAGACGAGGCTGCGACCATCCAGGAAAGAAATTCAAGGCATAATCCCAGGAGCTGTTACGCGACCAATCGGAAAGATAACACTTGAAGTTAGCTTTGGAACAGAGCGGAACTTCCGCACAGAGCTCCTAGACTTTGAGGTTGTAGCAGTCAAAAGCTCATATCATGCGATCTTTGGAAGAGAAGCCTATGTCAAATTTACCGCTCGCCCCTGCTACGTCTACCTACAGTTAAAGATACCAGGACCAAACGGTGTTATTACAATATATGGAGACAGGCAGAGAGCGTTAGAATGCGAGAACGCAGGCTCAGTACTCGCAGAAGAAGCTTGCATCGCCAACTCCTTACATGGATATCAGTCGCAGATCGGTAATCGCAGCTCAAAACGAGTCGCGTTGGAGGTACCGCGGAAGCGGCCAACAGGATGCAGCCACCGGATGGTAAATACCCACCGAGAAGTCGCGCATCAGCAAGATAATGCCCCAGAGGTCGCCTTGATACAAAAAGAAGACAAGAAATGGCGCATGTGCATAAATCCAGCCTCGATCAACAACCCCAGCCAAAGGGGTTCAGTTATCGTGAGTCCTTACAAAGCAAACTCAACTCAACATAAGTCGCAGCTCAGTGCGGCTGATCGCCCAACACATTGCTCTCTGCTTCAACATGAGACATACATCGGAGCTATCATGCTCGACCCGAGTCGCTTTTAGCGACTCAAAATTGAACCAATCAGGTGTTCAACCCACTCCGTTAGGAGTATTAATTCGCAACTAAGTGCGATGAGTATCAAGTATGCATGGCCTGCGGGGAATAGAAAACCCGCATTAAAGGGCCTGCATCATCCTGTAACACCCTGTAAAACATCGAGTGATTATGAAATAAAGCCGGCACCCTTGACATTCAAGGGTTTGTCGTTTCGCCTCAACTATCATTGAGTCGCTGAGTCTTTTGAATTTCATATATCACTGACCCTTGAGGGCTCCTTACGAGCATCGCGAGTACCAATCGCACCTCAAATTTTGCCAAACTAGTGGCAATCCTTAAGCTAGAAGCGTCTTGCATTATGCGGCCAAAGTACTGGGGTGTGGCGTCAATCGAGCTTGATTGCCTATCATGGCCGCTCTCGACCCTGAACACACATGTTCCTAGGAAATACTGAGCCGCGCGAGCGTCTACTTAATGGAATTATCAAGAAAAGAACCTGCTTATAGGTCACAAAAATACTGTTTATAATACATGAATGTCTTACAGACTAACGGGCATGTCCCACATTATTTATTTTTCCTCTTCCGAGCTACAGGAGTGGGAATTGGCGCGGCTTGTCTCGCAGTTGCAGTCGCAGGTGTCCTAATAATCAGGGCGCCGCCAGACGAGGCAGAAGGGCCACCAGATACTGTTGCTGGAGTGGCAGCCCGAGATGACTCAGCTCCTGAGGACTTTTCCTTTGACACCTTGCTCCCATCAAGATTGAATTTATCGAGATAAGTGCCCAAGTCTAAGTTATCAACAAATTTTGTGGCATATCCGCGCATCCCTTTCCAGATATCGAAGTACTCGCTTATTGGCAGTTCAGTATCATCCGCGCTCATCGCCAGGCCGTGGCGAGCAACCTTGCCAACATCTATCTCTGGATAATATGCTCGAAGCAATGTCAAGACATGCGCGGCTCCGGCGCGAGCAGAGGATCGTTTCCAATCAGAGACATAATGTGGAGCCTTGAGCAGTTTATTTATCCAATACTCGCAAGATGTTGGGCCATCAGTCGCAGGAGAGATTACCGTCATAACTTCCTTGGTAACCTTTAAGAAGCGCTGGCTGAAGTCAGACAGATATACCAGTTGATCCTTCAAGTTGGAACGGGACACTGGGGCCTCAGGTCCTATGTCAAAGAAAGAAAAGGCAAGAAACAAGTCAGAGACTAACGTTGGTTACCCAAAATATGTATGATTAAAGGAATAAAAGACCAACCAGCAAGCTGCAGGACGGCTGATTTGACCATGGAGCCAAAACCCTCAAAGGCTTTGAGCAGCGAGTTATATTTTTCATCTCGCGCGGCGAGTTCCTTTGCGTGGTCTCCCTTCAGGCGATCAATCAATTCAGATTTAAGAGTCAGCCCTTCTCGCAAAGATCTAATGACCTCGTCTTTCTCCATGAGTCGCTGCTGCATATCGCTTCAAGTTCTTTAAATTGCTCTTCGCAGGAGTCGAGTTGACCTTTGAGAGATTTTATTTCCTGATCTTGGTCCCTAATGACCTCATTATGCTGCTCCAGGCGAGACTGCATCATTTCAGGATGGTCTATGGAAATGCCTTTACCCTTTATTGAGCCAGAAGCATCAAGCAAGGACAGTTCACGCTGAAAACAAACAGAGCAAAACGCATAGGTAAATTATCCAGGAATTTGGGGGCTCGAGATTTGAAGCCAGGAAAAGAATCAACACCCCGTGCGATGACACAAGGTTTTGATCCTTGGGGGCTACGGTATATGTACCTGGCGACTTGAAGAAAATTGCTCAACTAAGCCGCGCAGCAGAGCAGCATGCTTGTCTCCAGCAGAAATTATGGCATCTGCGATTGACTTAGAACTATTTCCTGGAGCTGGAATTCTATTTTCAGTAGATACCCTACCAGCAGCAGGAGTTGTGGATGGAGCTGACTGGAGTCGCGGCAGGAGCCGCGTCTGCAATACCTTCCTCCAGGGAGGGCCTTGGTGAGTCGCACCATTACTGTTTCCCACGTTTTCATCAGCAGCATCATCCTCGCTCATAGCTTGCTGAGAAGAAGTGGGATGGGAATTAGACTTGGTATCCTCTTCAGACATGGCCCTGCAAAACATTGATGGGTTAATAAGCTGACCTAGCAGAGCCGCAACATTGAAAAGAAGGCGAACCATACCCAGAGGCGACACGGATACTCTTCATCAGGCAACCAGAGGAAGGAGAAGATAAACCTTGCAAATCTGAACCTACAGAGTATGAAAAGAAGTAGTGATCAGCAATTCCTTGCCAGAAATACGTAAACACAAAAAGAAAAGGAGAAGAGTCGCAAACAATTACCCGAGCTTATTGAGAAGCAATCCTTTGCAACAGCCTCGGAAGAAAAAGTAGCCTTGTTGGGATCAGCGAGTTTTAAAGATTTGGCAGTTCTTGTTTCTGCTAGTAACGCCAAGGCTTTGCGACGTTTCTCAGGCTGCGCGGGGTCTTCTGAGCTCTGGCATAAAATACGTTTCGAGGACCTGCGAGGCACCTCAGGAAGTTCCAGGAAAGGTGTATTTGGAGTCGAGGACAGAAGAGCGTCGGCCATTTGTTGTTCCTCTTCAGAAGCACTACCCTCGTGCATAACTGTATCTTCGCCAAAGGCTGCGGCTTGTTTTGACGACTCAGCCGGTTCCTTGGTTCAAGTCGACGTCCTCTGAGGAAGAACCCAGAAATAGGGATCGATCTGAAAAGGAGCTCAGGTCAGAAATAATTAATTTTGGAGAAGGAATTTTCGAGGAAACAGGTGACAAGTAAACATTACCACAAAAGGCTTGTGCTCAGCCCAGAAGGGAGCAAGTCCGACGTTGTCATACGAGTCAATATCCTCGTCCGTCACTCGGCGAATGAAATTTATCCACTCCCCTTTGTCCCAATCTTCAGGGCAAGTACGATCGACGTCGTTTGCATGACAAGTGAAATCCACCATAAGCCGCGAGCGGCGACTCACAGGCTGAACTCGCCACTTAGTCCAGCAAGATATGAGATCTAATCCAGTGAGACCATGGAGTGTCAGCGCTCTCACCTTGTCTAAAGGGATTCGATAAAGGGCAACGAAGAAGGATCAGGTTTAGAAGACAGAGCATCGGTAGCCTCGAAGGGAAGAGGAGACCAAAGAGGAAGAGGAATTTCACCCTCAGGAGAAGTGTTTTTACAATAGAAGAATGTCCTTTGCCACTCCTTGATTTTCTTGGCAAGAGTTAGTTTTGGGAAGATACTACCCCTACGGCGTTGGAAGGAAATGGCGCCGCATTGGAGAAAAGGACCATCTGTGGTTTCCCTTTGACTATTGCAATTGAAAAGAGCAAGCCAGAAATCTATTGAAGGCGGGATACCCAGATAATCTTCGCAGAGGACGTGGAAGTTGCTCACTTGCAACATCGAATTAGGGCCAATATCATGGAAGCGGAGACCTAACCGCTGCATCAAGGAGCGGAAGAAGAGAGAGCCCGGGGGCTTGAACCCGCGCTCAACATGCTCCGCAAAAATCACTACTTCTCCTGGTTGAGGATTGGGGATTACCTCCTCACCGGCCGCCCGCCATTCGCATTGATCTTTTGGCGGAAGAAGGCCCCGTGCAGATAGGGATTCCAGGAAATCTTCGTCGACCCACGAGCCTTCCCAGTTGCACTTGCGGCGAGACATTTTTCTCAGATCGATGGAGATATCCACCGAAGGATTGTGAGTACGAGAAGCGAGATTGGAGGCGGCGGAAAGGAGTAGCGGATGCGTAATGCAGGACTTGATGCAGAACGCTGGGGAAAACGATGAGCCAAGATAAATAACCCAGACGCGGAAGACGTTTAGATCTGAAAATCAACCGTCAAGGCAGGATAAGTCGCGTTCTTGAGCCGCCAAGAAGAGTTATAAGCCGCAGATTGGAAATAAGAAAATTGGAGTTCAGCTGGGATAATTCACGTGCGCGGCTCAGGGGTTTGTTAAGACGAAGGAGCCTTCACTCGAAATCCAAGCTAAACTTGGGGGCTAATGTCGGGGGAATACTTTCTGGATTAACCCGCGGCCCAGTGCGACTTAACTTACTCGCACGGACAAAGGCCCACTTGGGAGCAAGCCCAATATTGAACCGCCATAAGGGAAAGATCTAGAAGACATATCCCGGAGGACGTGAAGACCAAGTAGTCTCCGAGTAGGCCTCTGTGGACGTATTCCTTATGGGGGAAGTTTCCTTTTGTAACCTAGCGAGCCTCTGTGTATATAAAGAGGACTCGCAGGACTTAGAGCGGGTCAAGCTATCAAGCCCAAACCCTAGCTCATACGGCGAGTACCAGATCGGATCGCCTCCATTGTAACACCTCGATTATCATATCAATACCAATCTAGGGTAGGCAGGAAGTAGGTCTTTTACCTCACATTGAGGGGGCCGAACCTGGGTAAATCTGTGTTGATCTTTGTTCCTGCGATCCCAAGCTCGGAGATGCTTGACTCGCATAATCCCACACCTACGAAGTCATCTATGACACCTGACGTGACAAACCCACGACACCTCCACGTCGCCCAGGCGTGGGCTAAAGCGAAGCATGGCCTGACGTCCCCCACAGTGCTCAGCAGCCCCGACAGGCGGGAGGCACGGAGCGCTGCCTTGCGCCCGACAAGATCCTAGGCGTCGCCTTCCCGGTCGAAGGGGTCCGGCACCGCAGCCGGTCAGCCCTCCACGACGCCAAGTCTACCCTGACATCGCCTGCAGGCCTACGAGGTTCTACTGCTCGGCGGACATACCGCGTCATGAAGAAGCACCCCTGTAGCCGACACTGTCCGGCTGGCACGGACCAGCCGGACCCGCCTGTAAGCCAGGCAGCCAGCCCTATATAAGGGTGCTTGGTGCCCAAGTAGAGGGGGTGGGTTACTTCTTTCTTCCTCCCCACACCCGAGCCATGAAACATTCGAACAGCTCAAGGAGCAACTCTGTACCGTGTACACCATTGATAGAGAGATCGAGCAGGAGTAGGAGTGTTACCTCCTCCGGGAAGGCTCCGAACCTGGGTACTTCCCGTGTCCGTGCTCCGGCGCAATCCCTGCGGGTGCCGCTGTTGCAGAACGCTGCCCCCATCCCGATCTTAGCCACCCCGTGGCATATGCCGTGTTCCACACCACATCACCATGCTACTCCTAACTTCAGGCCTAAATCTGATAGTGGTTGAATGGGTAGGATCACAGTTTCTGGAGGAAAGATGTCTGTTCAGAAAATTGTGGAGGTGTTGAAGTGGATTGTTATTGATGATGATTTCCATTGGGATGTGCAACCAGCTGGGGACAATGTGTATAAGACACAATTCCCTAGCAAGATGGAGCTGATTCGGGCAACACGCTTTGGAAAATTTGAAACTAAGGATGGTGAGTGCTCAGTGCAATTTGAGGAATGGAAGACTGAGGTCAAACCTTCTTTTCTGCTAGAGGATGTCTGGGTGCTGATTCATGGAGTTCCAGATGATCTGCAACAGGACTATTTGGCCCTATGGGCGTTGGGGGATCTGCTTGGGAAAACTAAAAAAAATGATATGGGATATACAAGACATTTTGATGTGGTGCGTGGGCTTTATAGAGTGAGAGATATTTCAGCTATTCCTTATCACAAAGATATTCTTTTTAAAGGATAAGGATATCAGCTATCTTTTGAGCTTGAAGACGAAAAGGAACTGCTACTTCCGGATGAGGATATGCCTTAAGCACCGGAAGACAAGCATGATGGTGACTCGGCGGGGACAGGAGGGAAGAACATAGGCCCGAAGTCTGATGATAAGGAACAGTCCAATGACAAAAACACTGATGTCTCGAAGGGTGATGGAACTCCAACAGTTGGAGTTGTGCTACCTCAGTCTCATACTCGCTCTACTGCCCTAGGACCGAAAATACGGTTTGGTTCCTTCTCTGATCGGTGGGATGATATGGTTGAGGAAGAGGAGGTCAGAAACTCGAAGGTTAACAAGGACCTGGACGCAAGGAAATTGTTTGCCACACCAACAAAACTTGGGGTTCAAGAGGACATAGCTGACCCTTTGGATGTTCCCGTGATTGAGGATTCGGTCCCAACAGATCACTTTGCTGCTGAGGCTTTCTCGCCTGATGTTGGGGATCCCGCTACTGCGGTAGGCGCCTCGGTTTTTCCTACAGCGACACAAATAGTGCAGTCTCCTTTAGTTCAGACTACAGTTTCTACCGATGTTGAACCCGCTGATGGTGTTGTGACCTCGGTGGTTACTAAACCGGCTTCTCCTGCTTCGGTTCTGATGGAACCCGACATGTTTCGGTCTTCTCTGCAGAATGGTTGTAGGCCGATGTCTCCAACGTCTCCGACGGGTGTCCTCAGCCTAGCTGCCACCTCACCACATTCATGCTTCAAGAAGACCCCAAAAGGAAATCTGGTTTACTGCCGGAGTCTGATCCTATGCCACCTCTTTCAGCTGGGGTGGGTGGCTGCTGTGTTACTCCTACAAAAGCTTCGACTGCGGATATTGTTGCTTTCGGTGGGATTCCGGAGCCTTTCTCGGCAGGTCTGCGCTCTCGTTTACGTCTAAGGGCACAACCGAATGCCAATGCTCCTATGCTAGAGAGGGCTATGAAGATTGCTGAACAACGTGATTCTCCTTTCACCTCAGGTACTAAGCAAAAATCTAAATTTTCCATTCTAAATTTTCCAGATGCTGATTTAATTAGCAATGCTAGTACGCTAGGGGTTTCTCAAGGTAAATCACCTTCACAAGTCTCATGTTCTATTAATAACGTGAGGAGTCTAGAAAAAGAAAGGTCTTTAACTATTCTCCACAAAACAGTTGGTTCCGAGGAAGAGCCACCTAAGAATCTGTTTCTTTCAAAAGTGTCGGCTTTATGTGAGGACTTGGCGGATGAGGAGGCGGTGGGGTTGGATGATCATACGGATCTGTCAGCCCATCAACCGAGAGCTAAGAGTACTAGGGTGAAGAAGAAAATTGATTTTTCTAACATTCGACGTAGTTCTAGATTTAAAACTAAAAAATCAATTTGAAATGCATGCTTTCATTTGGAACAGTGAGGGTCTTAGAGATTCTGGTAATATTTGGTTTATCCAGGAATCGATTAGATTGCGTAATTTAGATGTGGTGGCTATCTAGGAAACTGGCAAATCTAATTTTATGTTGCATTTTTTGAACCACCTATCTGGGGGACGAGACTATACGTGGTTTTGTTTACCTCCACATGGGCGTTCTGGTGGAATTCTTATTGGTATTAACTGTACTTCTCTTGCGGTCAAAAAAGTTGACACGGGCGATTATATGGTTAAACTGCATCTGAGGTCTAAAGTTGGTGGGTTTGAGTGGATTTTTGTGGCTGTATACGGCGCAGCCCAAGATTCGCGAAAACCAGATTTCTTGGCAGAGATGGTATGCATGTGTGAGGATCAACCCTTAACTATGTTGGTTGGAGGAGATTTTAATATCCTGCGTCGACCAGCGGATAAGAATAATGATAGATTTTGTAGTCGATGGCCTTTTATGTTTAATGCTATCATCGAGTGCCTAAACCTTAGAGAAATTGATCTCTCAGGAAGACAATACACTTGGGCAAATCGGCTAGACACTCCAACTTACGAAAAATTGGACAGAGTACTAGCTACGGTGGATCGGTTCAGGCCCTAACTCGTTCTGGGTCTGATCACACACCTTTGTTAATTGATTCAGGTGATCATTCTTACCTAGGGAACTCTACTAAATTTTCTTTTGAACTTTCTTGGTTGGGTCAAGAGGTTTTCTTTGACATGATTAAGAGGGAATGGGAGTCAGTCCATACGGGACTTTCTCCAATTCAGGTTTGGCAAAACAAAATTAGGCATCTCAGGCGCTTCCTACGTGGATGGGCCAAGAACAAAAGTGGGGTGTATAGGCAGGAGAGGGATAGATTGTGCAGAATTATTGACCAACTTGATATTAAGACCGAATCACTTCCTCTAAATAATGTGGAAAGGGAAACTTTAAGGGAAGCGTCTCTTAGTTTGGAGAAACTTCGGAGAGATGAGGAGATTAAGTGGGCACAGCGGGCTAAAGTGAAATTCATTCAAGAAGGGGGCAGCAATACGAAATACTTCCACCTAATTGCTAATGGTAGACATCGTAAGAAAAAGATCTTTCAATTAGAACAAGATGAGGGGACCATTGTAGGGCAAGATAACTTAAAGGTTTTCATCTCAGATTACTACAAAAAATTATTTGGAGCACCGGCACCAAGTAATTTCTCTTTAGATGAATCCTTAAATGAGGATAGTACGAAATTAACTGATGAAGAAAATAGCATCCTGGTGGCAGATTTTACTTCTAAGGAGGTTTATGATGCCATTATGCAAATGGAGCATAATAAGGCTCCAGGACCAGATGGGTTCCCTGCTGAGTTTTATCAAACATTTTGGACAGTCATCAAGGATGATCTAATGTCTATGTTTGTACAGTTGAAGGCAGGAGAGCTTGATCTGTATAAATTAAATTTTGGAATTATAATTTGCTACCTAAAAAAGAAAATGCAGTTCAGATACAACAATATAGACCTATTTGTTTGCTCAACGTGAGCTTCAAAATCTTCACGAAGGTTGGAACAAATAGGATTTCTGCGGTTGCCGATAAAGTTATAAAACCGACCCAAGCAACTTTTATGCCAGGAAGACATATCCTTGAGGGGGTGGTAGTGTTACATGAAACCATCCATGAACTTCACAGGAAGAAAATGGATGGGGTTTTGTTCAAGATAGACTTTGAAAAGGCATACGATAAGGTTAAGTGGTCGTTTTTACAACAAGCTTTACGAATGAAGGGTTTTGATCAACTTTGGTGTAAGATGATTGAAAATTTTGTTCAGATGGGAAGTGTGGGATAAAGGGTCAATGACGATATAGGCCACTATTTTCAAACAAAAAAAGGGCTGTGGCAAGGGGATCCTTTATCTCCTATTCTTTTCAACGTGGTAGTTGACATGCTTGTTATTTTAATAAATAGAGCCAAAGATGAGGGTCAGGTCGGTGGACTAGTGCCTCATCTGGTGGAAGGAGGGGTGTCAATTTTGCAATACGCCGATGATACGATCCTTTTTATGGAACATGACTTACAAAAAGCGGTTAACATGAAGCTTATCCTATGCATCTTCGAACAATTGTCTGGGCTGAAAATTAATTTTCATAAGAGTGATTTTTTTTGCTTTGGTAAGGCGCAGGACGAGGTAAACGCCTGCAAGGATATTTTTGGGTGTGAATGCGTGTCACTACCTTTTAAATACCTTGGCATCCCCATACACTATAGGAGGCTGCTCAATAGTGAGTGGAGACCTATTGAAGACCGTTTTGAACGAAAGTTTGGGTGCTGGCAAGGAAAGTTACTCTCATACGGAGATAGACTAATCCTTATTAATTCAGTACTCACTAGCTTACCAATGTTCATGTTCTATTTCTTTCAAGTACCAAAAGGGGTGCTGAAACGATTGGATTTTTACAGATCACGTTTTTTCTGGGATAGTGATCACAGTAAGAAGAAGTATCGCTTGACAAAGTGGAATATTATATGCCGTCCCAAGGATCAGGCGGTCTAGGAATAGAAGTTTTCGATGTTAAGAATAATTGTCTTTTAAGCAAGTGGCTGTTTAGGCTTCTTAATGAGGAGGGCATCTGGCAGGAGTTGTTACATATTAAGTACCTGAGAAATAAATCTCTGTCACAAGTGACAAGTAATCCGACAGATTCACCTTTTTTGAAAGGTCTTATGGCTGTCAAAGATGATTTCTTTTCTCGTGGTCATTTTGTTGTGGGGAACGGCATGAACACACGCTTTTGGGAGGATGTTTGGTTAGGGAACATGTCTCTAGCTGTTCAGTACCCTTCTCTTTATAACCTAGTGCGTCGAAAAAATGTTTTGATTGCAAATGTGTTTGCAACACAGCCTTTGAATATTGAGTTTAGGCGTAATCTGGTTGGAAATAATTGGGAACGATGGATGCACTTGGTACAACGCCTTATGCAGGTTAATTTGGTAGATGTCGATGATGTTTTTGTTTGGAATCTAACCCCACTGGACTTTTCTCAGTTAAATCGATGTATCATGATTTGTTGAATGATCATACGGTCTTTTTGAGGAAATATATTTGGAAACTTAAAGTTCCTTTAAAGATTAAGATCTTTATGTGGTTCTTGTATAAAAAGGTAATCCTTACCAAAGATAACTTGGTTAAACGAACTGGAAAGGGTGTAAAAAATGTGAATTTTGTGATTCAACGGAATCAATTCAGCATTTATTTTTAACTTGCCCTTTAGCATGTTTCATATGGAGAATTGTTGCATTCACATTTGATTTACCACCACCAACCAATATCACGAATATGTTTGGGAATTGGTTGAGAGGGATGCCAAAATTAGATAAAGCACCTGTACGAGTAGGCGTATGTGCTATACTTTGGTCCCTGTGGACGTGTAGAAATGATTTAGTTTTTAACAAATCCAAACGCATGAACTATTTGCAGGTTATCTACAAGGCTACGTCCCTGCTTGGTGCGTGGTCTCTCCTCCTCCCTTTGGAGCAATGGGAGGAAGTGGTTTCTGGGTGTGGCCGGCTTGAGGTGGTCGCCCGTGCCTTCTACAACTTCGCTGGCTGGTAGATTTTCAATAGATTAAGTGATGCATAAGTGTTTCATTCATGTTTTTTTTCGCTGGCTAGTGTTTATCGCTACTCTCTCTGATGCTTGAGTTGTAATCTTTTGAACCTGAGACGTCAAAAATATAATAAAACAGTTGTATGCATCCTTGTGATGCAGAGGCTGGGGCTTCTCCCCATTTCTAAAAAAAATCGTTGCCTCGTGCACCCTTCTCTCGCGTCCGTGCACAAAGTCCACCATGGACCGGAACGCCCTTGAATAAGAGCCCACAGGCCCTCTCCCGTCCCATTTCCTTGCCATTTACACTCCTCCTCCTCCACTCTCCCACCCCTAGGCCAAGTCCGAGCTCTCGCGTCCTCTGCCGGCGAGGAACGTGAGAAGTTCATCTCGTTTCCGAGGTCTTGCCGTGAAGATTGCGAGCGACTCCGCCCCCTTTACTCTCCATTTTTGCACCTCCATGTTCCCCTTGTTCTGCTATTCCTCATGCACCCCTTCTTTTTGTCCAGGAAACACCGGAGCTGCCGCCACTAGCTCGTGCCCGACGCTGACGTCGTCGACATTGCCGTTGTTTCGGAGCTCGCCGGCAGGAACTGCGGCCAGCCCCGACATCCCCAAACTATATGCTTCC
The DNA here is from genome assembly GCA_947311845.1 of Poa pratensis. Taxonomy (NCBI): domain Eukaryota; kingdom Viridiplantae; phylum Streptophyta; class Magnoliopsida; order Poales; family Poaceae; genus Poa; species Poa pratensis. Next base: position 5,299,002 of record CAMZMU010000095.1, on the reverse strand, counting down.
CCTGACGACCCTAGGCGACCCCTTACTTGCCCCGAGGTGAGCAGCCCGTGCTCCACGCCATTGTTGGACCTCTGAAGCTGTGATTTGCGTCCTGAGAAAGCAGACTCACAGCAGCTGTCGATTTTGCGATCAACGGCTGTGATTAGAACCTCCCAGATCTATTCTTAGCCCTTGGATCTGGATCCTAGGATAACTTAACCCTTCACTTAAGCACGCACAGCAGTGGGCCGGCCCAGCTCCGGTCGGCTTAGGTCCGGGCAGATCTGGCCCGTTTACTGTTTTTTTGGTCAAATCAATTTCTGTTTTATTAACTCCTGTTAGATCTGTCATAGGAATTAGTTCACCATTTAATCCAAGGACACGCAAATTGATTGATTCAAAAATTTAGCATTCCTATGTGTTTTCTGGCATGTGCAGAACTGGTTATATGCAAAAAAATATTTTTAACTGATGTCTAGATTAAATCTTGTAAAAAGTATCTTTTTCACTAAATATTTAATATCTAGAGTTTTATTACTCCAAAATTTGCAAACTAAAATTATGTCGATAGCCTGAGTTGTTAGCTTCCTTGTTGTGTTGGTCTTTCATGCAAATGAAGTCTAGAACAAAAGTTCTATTGTTTTTACTAAAACCACCAGAGAGCACTTTGGTGATTTTTGTAGGTTTTTGTGAAATGATTTTTGGAGCAAATCCAACTTTCCTAGGTTCCTACCACTGTCATCTATCATACCCTAGGTTGGTGAAAAGTTTTATCCTACAGAGAATATTTGGTGACTTAACTTTTGTCTGAAGTATTTCCTGTTTAGGGTCAGATGTTTGTTAGATACCTTTAATAGAGAATGTCTTGGTGCTCTATGTTTTTAGCATGTGTTTGGTGTTATGCTCCTGCTAGTATAATGCCCTTGTGATTATGTCTAGATAAATTGACTTGTTAGGTAGATTGATTGTAAGCATAAACATGTGGTGTTTGTTGTTTAGTGTTTGTGTTAATTTTAAAACTTGTGTCTTTAATTCGTGTTACTGTAGCGGTATTGAATAAATTTCACTAGCTTGTTTTTAGTAGCATCTTGGTTATTTTGATATGCTTGTGTTAATAACATGAGTTGTTTGGTCTTCTTGGTAAATTACTTGTTAGTATCTAGTTAAGTTTGAGGAGTTTTATGTCTAGTGGTTGCATGAGAATTAACTTGTGCTTTTTAGTTTATTGGTTACATGATGATTAAATGACTTGTCCTTGATCTTGTGGTTTAAGTGGCTTTTCGGTTAGTAAAAATTACTTGGTTACCTTTTGGCTTACTTCTAGCCGTTTTATGTTTTACTAGTTGTTAATTTAATTTTGCGAATAAGTCTAGTGTCTTTGTGTGTTCAGATAATGTGTTTCGTGTGTTGCTTGATTAAACTAGTGCTATGTTTGTGGTTTCATTCCTTGTTTGTATATGGCTTGTAGGGTTGGTTTGCTTATTGAGTGTTGTTTTGTTTTCATTTTTGCGATGCTAGATAATAACGCTATCGGAGTGGTCTTTGGAGAGGATTTATTGAAGAAGGATGAGAGTTTATTTCTTTGATCAGTGAGGAGAAGACCAGGGACATTATACTGAAACCAGGCAAGCTACTTCTTCGATCATGCATTATATAATGCTATTTTAGCTTATATGTTTTACCTATGAAAAAGGCTTAAGTGATTTAAGTGGTGTGTACCACTAAAACCCTATTTCTAAAAATATTTTACAAAAATATAAGACACCCTATATAGAGGTGTTAGAAGTATACATTAGTTCCTAAATGGGGACATATTTTTTACTCAAAAGCCTTCTATGAAAATCTTAGGGTGAGATTATGATCTACCCAAGTTTTGGTTTAAAATATTTTGAATATGAAAATTGGAGATGGAGATGAAGGATGGAGGTTTTTATGAAAAGGCACATTGCGTCCTAAGTACTTACGTCGACCAACCATACCCTGTGCGACCACATTTACCCACATATGGGAAAGGGCATAGTCATGTAGTTTGCTCATTTTAGTATGGGATACCTCAACAACGGAGATGACTCCGTTCCATGAGGGGATGGTTCGGTGACCTACCCCTGACCTGGGTCCTGCCGATGAAAAGGAGGATCGAAGACTGCCACCATATGGTCGCCGGGAAAAACTATGAGTCCTCACACTTAGGGTTTCCGATGGGTTACTGGACTAGGTGTCGATGGAAAGTGTCATATGGGCAGGGTCCTATACTAGCATGAGCAAATGAGAGACTATGGTCGGTAACTCAACTTTGCATACAACTTGTATGGCGGGACGTGGCAGACACGATGAGTTGCCGGATGGATGTGGGGAAAGCGTGCTACCACTGCAGAGTGTAAAACTATTCGAATAGCCGAGTTCTCGGTCATGAATAGTTGGACGGCCCTAATTTTGACCTATGTGCAAGTTTTTGAATGTTTCTAAAAGAAAATGGAGATGTTTTGGGAGCAACCATACCAAAGGGTCGGTATGGGGTGCTGGAGAAATAAATTGACCATGAAGGGCTATGGTTGATAAGGCGGTGGTTTGAGGAAGAACATGCTTTGATCTTTTTGAGAAAAACAACTTTCCAAAATGTTTTGTTTTCAACAAAGATATAGAGAAAAACAACTTTCCAAAATGTTTTGTTTTCAACAAGGATATAGAGAAAAACTATTTTCCAAAATGTTTTGTTTTCATCAAAGATATAGAGAAAAACTACTTTCCAAAATGTTTTGTTTTCAACAAGGATATAGCGAAAAACTATTTTCCAAAATATTTGTTTTCAACAAAGATATAGAGATAAACTATTTTTCAAAATGTTTTGTTTTCAACAAAGATATAGAGATGCTATATCTACCGGAGAAAAACTACTTTCCAAAACGTAATGTTTTCAACAAGGGTATAGAAATTATTTTCCCAAAAACAAAGTCTTTTATCAAACAAAATAAACTCAGTATGCATGATCTTGTTGGGGGTAGCTTGCGAGTACACCAAATGTACTCATATTGGTTTCGTCCCTGGCTGTTGTCTTAGCCAGATTTTTTTGAAGAGGAGCAGTTCGAAGAGAAAGACTTCGATGACGTCAATGCGAACTAGGGCGCTTCCCAGTCAGCTGCCTGTAGGGTTATGGCACATGACTTGGTCTCCACGTTTTTTGATGATTCCGATGCAAGTACCTGTTGAAGCTTATGACTTCAATCAAGTAAGTATATTTATTCGGTATTTATGGATGTTATTTTGATACCAGTTTGATTGTGCTCAGCGACACACTGATCATGGGATCGCTGATGTTGTAGGCACAAGGGAATTTCGGACAGCTAGTCCGGGGTCCCCACACAAGTTTTATGTGTAGTGTTTTTCTTCCATACCCGGCATACAATCTAACTTACCAATTATATTTTGTATGCCAAGTTTTATTATTTCCATAAGCGGTAAACACGGCAGATGCATGCCGACTGCATGTGTATTTACACTCGGCGAACACCAACTTACTTAGCATAGCAACATTTTCTAACAGGCACTTACATGGCAAAAAGAGTCTGTTTTTTTTTTTTTTGAGATTTACACAAAGAGTCTGTTAATAAGACGTCTGGAGCATCAATATTTTTCCAATCTGATGCCTTCAAACTTCTTGAAAACTGAAATCGTATGAAAATTCCTTGGCAGTCAAAGAGACTCTTACATAACTTTACCGGTACAGAGCTTACCATATTTCTGTAACTATCAGGAGTTGTTTAATATGTAATCTGCATTAGAGCAAATAATTTTCTATGTCGAGTTACGGAATCATCTCCTATAGTGGAAACCAAGACAAATGCTGCAGTGGCAGGAAGGGACCAACCTATGCGGTGGGAAGCATGTTGTGGCACCTGAACTTCTCTGAACCTTGTACTCTTCATGCAAAAAAAAAATCATCACGAAGGTATTGCCAGGAAAACATTAGTTAACGCCAAAATATCACCAATCTTACCTCACATTTACTGAAAACACTGCATCAGTCTTTCTCAAAGCTAACATATGAATATAGCTACGAAACTTCACCTTGGATTCAGTATGGACTCTGCTCGAGATGATCAACAATAACTAAAACATGCATAATTCTCAACGGAATAAGATGCAACAGTGATTAGAAAAAATAACCAACCAGGCGTGTAAACTTATAACAGAAAAAATATTGGCAGACAATCAAAATCACAAATGAAAGTGGTATCTAATTTGCACCAATGCATTTTATGGTACAAACAAAATGTCTCATTATCACTTGATCAAAATCTAGACAACAGTACTCTCTAATCCAACAATATGGCTAGAAAGATAAATCAGTCCTTATCAATAAATTGCACAAGATCAAACATAATCACTAAACTACAAGGGGGATGTATGATGAAATGCATTGTAAGAAAAATCCACTTACATCTTCAATGCTATCCCGACACTGAACAACGGCCTTGGTGATGGTATTCATCAGTGTATGAGATATCATGTTAATGTAATTCTCTTACAGTGTGCAAAAGATGTACACAAGGAGTAAAAGAGTTCCCATTTCTGCTCCTGTCGACTTCATGTGGATACTTGAGGAAGAACTCCACCATCAAATATGTGGCTCTAGCTTAAGTGTAGTAATTTGTTTAGTTCATAGTGATCAACTATCATCCCAGCAAGTATATAAATGGGAATAATACACCATTGATGATTTGGTACAAAAATTCCTGATTTACTGAGTGTCCCTGATTGATTTCCCCACCATCTTCTATGAAGTATAATGCACCTACACTGTAGATAATTAGACTCATAAACAGAAACATGCCAATACATCTTACAACCATATGAACAGTTACAACATTTACAAAAGCTTCGGTTGATCCTCTAAAATAATTAAGGACAAATTCGAGTTTACCAGTCACCGCTAACCTCTGGAGAATCTACAATTTAGCAAGTTCCTCGCTAACCTCTGGAAGGGCTTTCCTGATTACGAAGCAACAGTAAGATAATAAGAGGAAAGCATTACAGAAAACTGGTTCTCCATGATCGGCAAGTTCTCACACAAACCAGAAATGATGTGCCAATTCTTGAAATCTCCCCTGATTCCTCTTGAAATGCTACCACTCCTGTGAAAGAAATGTACGGATATCAAAATCTAAGGCATCCAAGATGCGAAGACAAATAAAGCAGATCAAAGAAAAAAACATCGGCCAAGAAGTCATACCCCATCCCTCCAAGCGGCACACCTTGTGAAGCTGACGGCTTACACCTCTCTCTTGTGAACGGATCGATAGGAGCTTTCTGCAAGCACAAAAGGAAAACCCCGTTAAGCCACCACTCATGATGATATACTAATTTATAAATTTCAATCAGGTACTTTATGTTGTGAGGACAGGAGGGAGTTTTAAGTTGCATTTACCTGTTTCATATGTGTGAGAAATACATAAAACCCTCGAAGAATTCCCCAAGATTTTTTCAATGGCCCCTGGAAGCGAATAAGTAATCAGAATGTCATCTTTCATATAACAACAAGAGTACTACAATAAAAGATAAGACCAATTGTCTAATATGCCGACACTAAAGGGATAAAATAGTGTGGTGCTACCATTGTCCATATAGATAAATATACACTAAAATGCACAGAAGATTAGTATATCCCCCTAACCTTGACCTGCCATTAATCCTGATAACTTACTTAAATATACTGCAACAACTAATCAAAGTAACTATAGCGTCAAATATGATGAGTACTGATCAGAAAGTAGAAGAATAAGCTGATAGTTGCATGAAAAGGTAAATAAGAACAAACTCTAATTTAAATACGCATAGGCTGGCCAAATATCTTCCTTTCATGGTCGAAAAGAAACTGAAGAACAAATGAGAAATGTGTAATGAGATAGTGATTCAAATACGCATAGGCTGGACAAATATCTTCCTTTCATACTGTGACTTCTAGCTATATTTTATAGGTACAAATACAAAGTATTTACAGATTGCAGGGAAAAATTACCTCAAGTAGTAGTTTCGAAGGTTGAAACCTCTAAATTTGATTGTGCTGATACTTCAAGTATTTCTAACTGCATGAACAATGAGAAATTATTTCCCCATTGATAAATTCAATGTCGCTAAATTTGGTGGTTTACGGCGGCTGCACTTGCATCGTCGAGGGCATAACAAGGAGCGTTAGAGGCAGTGGACAGGCGGCGATGGCGGCGGCGGTGTAGAGGACCGCGTTAACGGACGCGGATGATAGGGCTCCGGCGTCCTGGACCACGTGTAGCAGGATGTGCTCCGGCGTCGTTGACGGTGGCGCGGCGTAGAGGGGCTGGGCTGGGCTCCGGCGTCGTTGATGGCGAGCCGATGGGGAGGGGCGGTTCTATGAATGCGTTTAAGGTGGTGCGGGGATAGGGCAGTGGCGACGCTTGGGTGGGCGGCGGCGGCGGGGCGGGGAACGATGGCACGAGGGTGGGTGGGCGGCGGAGTGGCGGTGCGAGGACCGACAGACGAAGATGACTGGCGGGCGGCGGTCTCCTGGCCGCGACGCGATGAAGGACGGCGGCGACGAAGACAGGATGCTCCGGCGGGTGGGTTTTTTCGGTAGGGAAACGAGGCATAGAGCGGTTTGTTTATTTCGGGGTAGTGAGTTTTTTTCTTTTTAAAAAAATGTGCACATCATACAACATTGGACAAATCTGAGACGTTGGATCAGGCCTGATGGACGGTTCAGATCCTCCGGGTCTGACAGTCTTTCCCTTTTTTATTAGTGGAGATATTTTCTGGTTAAGAAAATTGATGGTTCGTTTTTTTATTTACTTGTTTTTCTGGTTTCGGTTGTTATTATATTTTCGTTTTTTTAAATTCATAAACATTTTCATATTTTTGAAAAATATTCGTTTTTTTTTCAAATTGTTCATTTTAAAAAGGTTCAAATTTTGAAAAAAAATCTTTTTTGAAAATGGTTCGATATAAAATATTCATATTTTTTAAATGTTTCATATTTCAAAATTTGTTCTGTTTTTGAAAATGGTTCAGATTTCGAAAACATATTCATATTTCAGATAAATGTTCATGTTTTTGAAAATGGTTCAGGTTTCAAAAATTGGTTCATATTTTAAAATGGTTCAGATTTTGAAAAATGGTTTAGATTTGAAAAATATTCATTTTTCGAAAATATTGTTTTGATTTCAAGAAATGTTCATATTTTCAAAAAATTGTTCAGATTTAGAAAAAAAATCATATTTTTGAAAATGGTTCATTTTCGAAAAAGTTCATAGTTTGAAATGGTTCACATTTTTGGAAATAGTTCAGTTTTCAAAAGTTCATTTTTTTAAATGGTTCACTTTTCAAAAAATGTTTATTTTTGATAATGGTTCAAATTTAAAAAATGTCCATTTGTTAAAATGGTTTAGATTTTAAAAATGTTCATTTTTGAAAATGGTTATATTTGAAAATGGTTCAGATTTCGAAAAAGTTAAATTTTTAAAATGATTCATTTTACAAATTTATGAACCATTTTTAAATTCATGAACATTTTTCTTGACTTTTTTGAAATTCGGTGCTCACATTTTTTTTCCGCACAATTTCTATATTTGCTTCTCTAAATGCACCAGGTTTTGCGTATAGTCGCTCAATCTTTTGGTACGTTCACTCACGTGGAAATTGGTGCGTAAGATTTTATACGTGCGGATCAGCCAGCTACATGCAACTGACCGTACGTTGGCCGATCGATTCATGCGCGTGGATCGATCAGCTAGCTACGTGAGCTTCTTTCGTGGACAATCTGCTCCTCCCCGACTCGCCCCCTCTGGCCCCCCCGAGAGCAATGGGGCCTCCCAGCCGCCGGTCGCCGCGCCCCTCCTCCATCCCCCTCCCGCCGCCGGCAGGGGTCGTCGGGCTAAGCCCGGGCGACACCGGCGGTGGCGGCCTTTCCTTCCCCGTGTCCTGGAGGGCCGGTCGGGGCCTCTCCCTTCCTTGGCGGCGATGCTCTTCGGGAGACCATGGTCCAGCGCGGCCGGGTGGTGCTGGTGGCGGGTCGTTCGGAGGTGAAGCTCCACAGTAGCGGTCGTCGGCGGCTGGCTTGGCCCTGGTCTGGGCACCTCAGGCCCAGATGGGCTCGGCGGGCTCAGATGGGCCTGAGCGGGCCGCGGGCTACGGCGGCGGAATTCTCCTGGAGGTGGTGGCGGTGACCTATCTGGGACTGCGACAGCGGCGTTGCGGCCTGCCTATTGCAGCAGGGCGGCCGGGGTTTTACGGGCCCATCCGGGCTCGGCCGGGCCCCGCTGGGGCCTTGTGTGCCCCTGCTGCTCTGTCCGGTCGATGACTACCTCTCGGCGGTGGAGGTGGGTACCTCCCGCGTGGCTGAGAGGCTGCTGTTTTTCGTCCCGACGTTGTCGTGTGCTGCCGCCTTTCAGGCCGCTTGCCGGTATCACGAAGCGATAGATGAGGGTGACTCAAGATCGGGGTGGCACATGTTGGTGGATTGCGATGCTGGGTGATGGTGGTCCCTTGCGCCAGGGTGTTCTTGTGGATAGGGGTCGGAAGAAATCCCTGTCAGCTAGTCTGACCGTGACGTGGTGTCGCCGGCGTGTGGCACTATTCCTTCCTGGAGGATGTCGTGGGAATCCCTTGCCCACTGTACTCTGCGTGCCGGGGAAACCCTAGGACCTATGGTCCGGGTAGCAGCGCCGTGTCGACGGTGCTTCCCTTCCTTAAGGGGCTGCTTGGCACGGGGCGCTTCGGGGTGCCTGTATCGTGGTGGGACGAAGACGGAGAGGGCGCACCGGCGGTCATCTTCGTTTTGTCACTTCGCTTTAGCCTTCTTTTCTTTTTTGGGGCATGTCTCTGTTGTTGCCCCAGCATTCTCCTTGCCCTAGCATTCTGTTTGGTTCGTTGTCTTGTATCAGTGTGGTTGCTATATTAATATAGCGGGGGCGTAAGCCTATTTCGAGATCAGCTAGCTACGCTATGTCTGCGCGAAACAGGCGAACGTGGTGTGTAGGAGTACAAACGTGGGCCGAGCCCACGAACGGGCCGTCCCACTGCGGGGGTACGCGTTTGCGCTCGTAGCAACCGTACGAACATCTTATAGGCCCCATAGGCGAATCCTGTTTCACGATCAGGTCGATGACTATTCCCTCCCACACACCCCTATGACCATATGGGGCTGGCCCAGTTCGTTCGAGGAAGGATGGCGGCGACTGGTGGAGAAGAGAAGGCAGTATGGGCCTGGCCCAGTTTCTTTTTTCTTTCTTCTTTTTCGTTTTTTTCCTGTTTCTTCTTCGTTTTTCTGTTTTGGTTGTTTCTTTCTTCTTTCTTCTATTCTGTTTTATTTTTAGATATTATTTTAAATTTTCATTTTTTGAAAATATTCAAATTTAAAGAAAATCTAATTTGAAAATTACTTAGTTTTGAATTTTTTCATATTTTATAAATCGTTCAAGAGTAATTTCCGTTCATATAGTACTTTATGTTCACTTTTCTAAAAATCGGTCAAAAACAATTTTCGTTTATGGACTTTTTTTGTTCAATTTAAAAAATTGTTCAAAAATCAATTTCGTTCACCAACCTTTTATGTCCACTTTTAAAATCATTCAAAAATAGTTTTCGTTCACCGTCATTTTATGTTCATTTATTAAAATCGTTCAAAATAGTTTTTGTTCACCGGCCTTTTCTGTTCACTTTTAAAATCGTTCAAAAATAGTTTCCGTTCACCGGCATTCTCTGTTTATTTTTAAAATTTATCAAAAAATAGTTTTCGTTAACCGCCATTTTCGATTTTCTTTTTTTGGTTGTTTCTTTTTTCTCTCTTCTTTTCTGTTTTCTTTCTAGATAGTAATTTTAATTTTGTTTAATATATCATTTTTTGAAAAATAATTTCAGTTCATAGAGTTGTTTCTGTTCCCTTTTTAAAAATCGTTCAAAAATAATTTCCGTTCATAAACTTTTTTCCGTTCACTTTTAAAATAGTTCAAAATAGTTGTCGTTCACCGGTCTTTTCTGTTCGATTTTAAAATCGTTCAAAAAGAGTTTCCTTCCATCGCCATTCTGTGTTTATTTTTTAAAATCGTTCAAAAATAGTTTTCGTTCGCCGCCTTTTTTGTTTTTCTTTTTGGCTGTTTCTTCTTTATTTCTTTTTTTCTGTTTTCTTTTTTTGATCGTATTTTAAATTTCTGATAAAATCTTAATTTTTCGAAGAAAGCAGGCTTGAAAATTGTTCAGATTTGAAAAATCGATCAAAATAATTTCCGTTCATACAGTTTTTTATGTTCGCTTTTTAAAAGTTGTTCAAAAATAATTTTCATTCATATAATTTTTTCTGTTCATTTTTTATAATCATTGAAAAATCAATTTCGTTCACCGGCCTTTTCACTTCACTTTTAAAATTGCTCAAAAATAGTCTCGAACATCTCGTATATGACCGTCGAAACGAAAAAATTATAACATGAAAGTTGTGCGAAACATGGATATTACTCATCAAATGATATTTCAATCAGTCAACCGAGTGCGACGAATTTGATAAAATTTGGCTAAAAAGGTTTCAAACTGCTATTCAAAATTGAGAAGTTACAGTTGACAAAATTCGAAACTGAATATAGGAATGGAACCTACTCATGGACGCGCATAATTTTCGTGTACACATTTTTCAAAGTAGTTCGAGTGTTTGTACTTCAATGTTAAAAAAAAATCAAAATCCATACACGAAACAGGAAACAATAGAAGGTGCACTCTCTGCAAAGCAACCGCGAGCAAAGGAGCTAGCAGCCTAATGTGGGCCGGCCCAATATCGTGCAGGAGGCTATACGGAGGGTTCTTTTCTAGGCACAGGTCGCTAGCTAGGAGCTCCCGGCCCCGAGTTTGTCTTCGGCAAACCCTATACGCCGCCCGTTAGCGCCTCTGTGAGATCCTGGCTCAGGGCTCAATAGGATTGATAGGATACTCATGTCAACAAGTTGCAACTTCTTTTCTGAAAGCTCATCTCGAAGGAACTACGAGGTTAAGCGTGCTTGGCCCGGAGCACTCCAAGGATGGGTGACCGACCGGGAAATCGTTCCCGGGTGCGCACGAGTGAGGACAAAGTGCGCAGAAAAGACTAGTGTTGATCTATGGGGCCAGTCTAGAGATCCTAAAGAGCTGCCAGGGGTGGCAGGCCCGACCCGGGGTGGGTCGGGGTGTTATAGCCTCATAGAGGAAACGCCGCCTGAAGAGATCCGCGTGACGTGCTCCTGGGCCGGCCTGTTTGGCGTTTTTTTCTTTTCGATTTCGATCAGCGTGACGTGTTTCCTGGGCCGGCCCGTCTTGCGTTTTTTTCTTTTTCTGTTTCTTTTTCGTTTCTTTTTTCTTTTTCTTTTTCTGTTTCTTTTTTCTTTTCTGTTTCTCTTTTTTGTTTTTGTTTTTCTTTTCAGTTTTTGTTTTATCATTGTCGTTTTCTTTTATCTTTTTATCTTTTTATTTTTCATTTTCTTTTCTGTTTTTCTTTTTTCGTTTTTTCTGTTTTTCTTTTTTCATTTTCAGTTTCCGTTTTCTTTTCTATTTATCTTTTTTTGTTTTCGTTTATCTTTTTGTTTCTTTTTCTTTATTTTCTTTTTTCTTTTCTTTTCTTTTTCATTTCTTTTTCTGTTTTTTTATTTTCCTTTTTTGTTTTGTTTTGTTTTTTTCATTTTCAGTTTTTGTTTTATCATTTACGTTCATTTTCGTTTTTTTCTGTTTTCTTTTTTGATTTTTTCGTTTTCTGTCTTTGTTTTCATTTTTCGTTTTCGTTTTCTTTTATGTTTCTCTTTTTTGTTTTTCTTTTTTGTTTCTTTTTCTTTATTTTATTTTTTGCTTTTCTTTTTATTTTTGTTTCTTTTTTCTTTTTCTGTTTCTTTTTCTATTTTTTTGTTTTAAAAATGGTTCCGAATTTAAAATGGTTCCAAACTAAAAATAGTTCCAAATTTGAAAATGGTTTCATTTTGAAAATGGTTCATTTTTTAAATGGTTCCGTTTCGAAAATGGTTCCAAATTTTAAAATGGTTTCATTTTTTAAATAAAAAATTGTTCATTTTTGAAAATGGTTCCAAATCTAAAAATGATTCCAAATTTTGAAATGGTTCCGAACTTAAAATGGTTCCAAATTTTAAAATGGTTCCAAACTAAAAATGGTTCCAAATTTGAAAATGGTTTCATTTTGAAAATGGTTCCTAATTAAAAAATGGTTCCATTTTGAAAATGGTTCCAAATAAAAAATTGTTCATTTCTTAAAATGGTTCCAAATTTAAAAATGGTTTCCAATAAAAATGGTTCCATTTTTAAAAATGGTTCCGAATTTAAAATGATTCACCAAATTAAAAATGGTTCCAAAATTGAAAATGGTTCCATTTTGAAAATGGTTCCCAATTAAAAAATGGTTCCATTTTTAAAAATTGTTCCGAATTTAAAATGGTTCACAAAATTAAAAATGGTTCCAAATTTGAAAATGGTTCCATTTTAAAAATGGTTCCCAATTAAAAAATGGTTACACTTTGAAAATGGTTCCGAATTTAAAATGGTTCACCAAATTAAAAATGGTTCCAAATTTGAAAATGGTTCCATTTTGAAAATGGTTCTTTTTTTTAAAATGGTTCCAAATTTAAAAAAAATCATTTTTGAAAATGGTTCTATTTTGAAAATGGTTCTAAATTTAAAAATGGTTCCATTTTAAAAACTAAAAATGGTTCCAAATTTGGACATTGTTCATTTTAAAAAATGGTTCCAAATTTAAAAATGGTTCCATTTTAAAAATGGTTCCAAATCTATAAATGGTTCCAAATTTAGAAATGGTGCTATTTTGAAAATGATTCTGAATTTAAAATGGTTCCGAATTTAAAAATGGTTCTAAATTTTAAAAAATTCATTTTTTTAATAGTTTCATTTTGAAAATGTTTCGAAATTTGAAAATTGTTCACCCGGTTGAACCGCCGGTTTGAGAACAGGAAAGAAATATTAATAGTCTGTCACAGTCAACGTATTTAAAAGATTACTTAACCGATATGACAAGAGCATTTCATGCACTATGTGGCTAGTGCAGTCTGCGTGCGTGCATTCGCTTGGAGGTAGGTACTTCGATTCCTCTCCTCGCTTAATTTTTCTCGCGCTCGATGGTTTTCTGCTCGCGCGGAAATATGGGCCGGCCCAAATAAGAAACTATGTAGGCGTCGCGAGTACTAAGCGGCGCCAACGGGCGCCCTATATCATCTCCCTTTGTCCTCGGTTGGCGCGTGTGCGCAACAACTAGTGAGGCCAGAAGAAGGGCGGAGAGGCGCACATACGTACATTTTTTTTGTCTTGAGTGAGAACAGAAATAAAATCTGTTGTAGTTTTATCTTTAAGACAAAATCTGCTGTTGGTTTTTTTTATGGAAAAATCTGCTGTAGGTACGTACATACAGCAGATCGATCAGATTTTTTTATGGCGTACCAGAACCAGATGGGCTGCCCCACGCGTTGGTGCGCTCTTGCACCACCAGCCGGAAACGCCAAGCCGCTAACTGGGCTATGGCCGACGCACGCGCATCCCGCTGCTGGTTAGATGAGCCGCGCCACGCTTCGTTGGCTGGCAGCCCTTCCGATGTACACCTTTTTTTTATAAAGGGAGATTTATTACTTAAACGAGTTTTAAGTATTACATCCGGCCTCTGCATAACTAGAATGCACACAGCTGTCACAAGTTCAGAAGTGCGAAAAAGAAAAAAGTGAATTACATATCATGATGAGAAATTGTAAAGACGCCTATGACGGTGGAGGGCCAATCCGCAAATTATGCTGCCATCCATGTTGGGATAAAAAGTATCTCGCCATATCCTCCAGTGTTGAACCGCCTTTTCACCACGGTGACTCCGATTCAATCTAGAATAGTGGTCCTTTAGTTTGATTCGTTGTTTTGCTACCTGTGCGGAATTGTTCATGGGTCTCCGTATCAAATAAACAATCATTCTTTTTCTATACCTTTTGTTCATTCTTCACATAGTTTTCTACAATGGGTTTATAGTTATGTCAATCTCTATACCTAATCCGGTCATTTCACTTTCAATAGAAATGACGTCATGAGAGGGGATTTTGTGCTTCTAGGCTCTAGTGATCCTGCTGGTACAAAAATATCGAGAAAAATTATTTATGAGTTTCAAAAAAATCTAAAAAAAAATCCCAGATGTAGCCAAACGTGTGTATTCAACGAACGTGCAAAAATTCACATTCAAATACTTTGTATTCTAGGCTACACAAAATTAACAAAAGTGTGGATATGAATATGCATATTTCAAATCTCCAAAATTTATCAGATTGTTTTTATCTTTGTGTAGTCCAGAATACACAGTATTTGAAGGTGAAATTTGGCACGTTCATTTAATACACTATTAGCTACCTCTAGGATTGTTTTCAATTTTTTTTTAACTTATAAGTATTTTTTTCAATTTTTTTGAACTGCCGGGATCACGGGAGCTCGGTAGCACAAAACACTTTCCGATGACGTCATTTCATAGTTGCCAAATGAAATAAAACGATTGGTGCCAAACGGACTCTTTTTATTTTTGATAATGTGCCAAACGGACTCTAACAAATTATGGAAAAGAATACGAACTAACTCCATGAGATGAACCGTTGCGAATAGATTCCTCCGCACAGTCTTCTCACTAGAATGTTGAAGATTTTCACCGCGGCGGCCGGCGGCGAGAACAATCGGTGGTGATCAACTCAAGTACTCAATTGGACTACACACGGGCACGCTCGTACGTACTGTACGCGGTCGCCGTCGCGTACTACGCTCCTCATAACCAAAAAGCGTCCGACCGCCGAGTCCACGAGAAATCGCAGCCTCTCAAACGGCCACGAGTCTGATCCGCTCATCCACGTGGCGTCTTCCGGTTCGCTGCGCCCTCCCAGCTCACCCCCTTCCTCATCTCCCCGACGAAACCCCGCTCCTGCTTGCCAGCCAGCCAGCCACTAGCGGAGTTCCTTCCGCCTCCGACCTAAACCCCGCGCCGCCGACATCGCCGGACCGGAGTCCACCGGTTATGCAATGGCCGCCATCGTCTCTTCCGCCGCGCGGACGACGCTAACCCCACCGCGCGCACGCGCACGGAGGCCCCGGAATAGCCGCCTCCCCCGCGGCGGAGGCCTCGCCGCCGCGCTCGGGCTCGGGGGCGGCGGCGGAGCCGCCCTCGCCGCTCCTCTATCCTACGAGGAGATGCTGCGGCTCTCGACCGATACCGCCGGCGGAGGTGACGGCGGGTTCTCGCTCCCGGACCTCGGCCTCGACGGGCTGGTCGACTTCGTCTCCCAGAACCCGCTCGTCGTCGCCGCGGGCCTCGCCGTTGTCGCCGTGCCGCTGGTCATCTCGCAGGTGCTCGGCGGCGCCTCTAAGCCGTACGGAGCCGTGTCGGGGAAGGCCGCGTACCAGAGGCTGCTGGACGACCCCGGCGCGCAGCTCGTCGACATCAGGCCGCTCAAGGACGCCCGCGAGGTCGGGTCGCCGGATATCAGGGAGGCCAAGAAGAAGGCCGTGGCCGTGCCGTACGACGGGGACGACAAGAACGGCTTCCTCAAGAAGCTTGAGCTGAAGTTCAAGGACCCCGAGAACACCACATTGATCATCCTTGACAAGTAAGGGGCTTGATTTTTTGTTGGCACTTGCAATGTGTTTGCTTTCTTCGTGTGTCTGTCCACTATTTTCTAGTTGGCCGGCGGATTCAGTTTTTAACTTCTTATTAGCACACAAAACCCATAGCAAACAGCTGGGAATGGAATCGTGTCAAGATTTCAAATTCGATATATAAACTAGATAATCACTAGTTAGTTGGGTTGAATCCTCATACGTATAAGTTCAGTCGTGTATCCCTGATGCTCTACACCTGCTCATCGACTTTGTGAAAATGAAGTTGGTAACACCTAGCACATTGTCAGTGCTTCTAAATGGCGTTGAAGAAGTTGATTCCAGCAATAAATTGCCAGTTCATCAAGATGACATTGATAGAATAATAAAGGTTATAGTTCAGTAGAGAAAAAATGCAGAACAGATTGTTTGCATCGAGGAAAATTCAAAATATTTCTCACATTGTACCACATAAATATTACTCAGTTTTCCCTTTTTATGCACATGAGGATGCGGTTCCATGAAGAGTTTGTGCATATTTAGTCATACGTTTTTGTCCGACATGGAAACAATAAAAAACGATCTTCTCATAATTGTCCACATTTATTTCTCTATATGCTAGAATTATCCACATTCTTTTCTAAACAAGAACGAGATCATGTTTGCTGCAGGAAATTTGCAAACAGTACTTGACTTGTAATTCTTCCATCACCAGTACATGTTTTAGATTTCATCGTCCTTCCGAATATTTACGTGAAAAAAATGGATACCAGGTTTGATGGGAACTCTGAGCTAGTGGCTGAGCTTCTCACAGCCAATGGTTATAAAGCTGCTTTCGCAGTGAAGGATGGTGCAGAGGGACCTCGAGGTTGGCAGGTACTTACGTTTTACCGAGCTTGCATTCTCTGTAAGTAGTATTTCACATCAATATTCTCTATGCAAAATGTCACCATTTGCTAGTGCTCTACTGCAGAGCAGTAATCTTCCCTGGACTGCTCCCAAGAAGGGATTCAGTTTGGACTTTGGTGAGCTATTTGGGGTGAGTTGTCAACTTGAACGTTCTTTTGTCTACATTTACTTCTTTTAAATATGATTTCTCTGTATTTTATATATTCGCATGCTCTTGTTGTTAGACTTATGTGTCAGTTCAATTTTGAGTTTATTATATGGTTAACTTACAGGATGGTTCAGAAGGTTTACCTGTCACGATTGGTCTTGCTGCAGCTACTGGTTTCGGAGTACTTGCCTACACAGAGGTTTCTAATACTTGACATGCTTTCATATCTTGATGATTTGCTTTAGTTTATATTTTTACAAATCATGTATAATATGTGCTGCAGATAGAAACAGTGTTGCAGTTTCTGGGTTCAGCTGCCATTGTCCAGCTGGTGGTAAACAAACTCTTGTATGCCGAGGTGATTATTTCATTCTTGTCTTTTTAGTGGGCTTCATAGATATGAATGGCAATTTTTTCCTTTCTACTTAAGTTGTTTTTGTTGACGAACTACCTATCTATGCCGCTCACAGGACCGAAAGAAGACCCTGCAACAGATCGATGACTTCTTTAACAAGAAAGTTGCCCCAAAGGAGCTTGTTGATGAAATTAAGGTAGTTAGCCACATCCTGGATACTTAGTGTTATCATTAATAAATGCAATTTCGTTTTCTCAAGATGGCTCTGCATGAATCAGTTAAGTTGTTGTTCTGTTGAATGCTCAGCAGGCATCTCCAAGAAAATTAGCCCCGTTTATTCTAGGAAAATAAAGATACCTGGTGTAGATATGCCTCTTCCCTTTGTAATTTTTATTTCTTCTTCGCTACTATCTTTAGGTTCTGTGTTTCAAGAGCCAAACCCAATATAAGTGGTATTGTTCTATTTAGTTGGACTGAAAATCATGCAGTTCAGCTATTGGTTGTTGGTAATTTTTTCTGGTTGATGCACTTTCTGCCAGGGTTTATGCATGACTTGCGCTAGTGTTTAAACTCTTTCCTGTCCATAATAGTTTTTCACCAGCGAACCACGATATAGTTGTTGCAAATTAAAAAAACAAAATAGTTGTCAACTATCCTTACAATGTATCAGACCAAACTGAATGTAATGTTTTCCTATTGGTATGGTGACCAAGATGCATATAGTGAACTACAGATGGTCTAGATATATAAGAAAATTGTGTATGGCTATTAGTTGTTTTTTTATTGCCGGTTCATGCTGTACCAACGCTTTTGCAAGCTTTCCTTTCAAAGATGATCCATATGCACTATTTGACATGTCAATGTTTTCTGGCATTGAAGATTCAGAAACAATGTCCAGTGCTATGATGCCTTCAGTCAGAACGTGAGCAAACTTGCTTTGTTTTTCATAGTAAATGTTGGTTGTTGTTTTAATCTCCAGGAAATCGGGCAGGCTTTGCTGCCTTCTTCTGGTGAAGCTAAGAGCCAATCAGCTGCAACATCTGCAGCCCCAGTTGCTGCCGCAGCAACTGCTGCACCAGTAGCAAAAGCAGCCCCAGCTGCTGTAGCAGTTGCAGAGGCCAGCACAGAATCGCCTCCTGAGACTGCAGCGTCGAGACCCCTTTCACCATATGCAAATGTAAGCAATACTTCGTTGCCGTTTATTTGCACAATTGAAGCTGATCAATATCCATTTCTACCATTTTGTTTCTGCATTTCAGTACCCGGATCTGAAACCACCGGCCAGCCCTTCCCCACCAGCTGCCGAGGGCAAGACCGAGGCGAAGGCTGAAGCTGCAGCAACCGAATCCCCGGCGGAAGTTACCCCGGCAGCGGTAGCAGAAGCCGTCACAGAACCGCCTCCTGCGAAGCCCAGGCCTCTTTCTCCATATGCGAACGTAAGCGATACATGAAATTCCATAACTTGTATTTGCCTCCCTCTACAAACAAACACACCTGAAAGATGACGCCATGCTCATTATTCTCCTTTTATGTGCACGTAGTATCCAGATCTCAAACCGCCGGCCTCCCCTACGCCTTCGCCGCCATAATGATGAATTGTTTTGAGACGAGCTCATCGATGGCTGGCATCCGTATAAGAAACTATGTCTAGAGGAGAGGACATTGAGCTGTTCATAAGACACCACGCTAGAGAATCAAGTATAAGTCAGTGGTAATGTTTTCAAGCAGTCCATATGTATATCCAATGATCTCGCTTGGAGATTCGTTTGTTCGTGTAATTGTGGAATTACTAGATGTGTGAGTTCAAAAGTCCGGGTACTACTTGACATGTTTCACTTGCTCGTCGATGAATAAACTGAAGCCGGGTAGCTTACAGTTGTGACTTGTGATTTGTGAAGTGT
Organism: Poa pratensis; assembly: GCA_947311845.1. Classification (NCBI taxonomy): domain Eukaryota; kingdom Viridiplantae; phylum Streptophyta; class Magnoliopsida; order Poales; family Poaceae; genus Poa; species Poa pratensis. The sequence goes on along the minus strand of CAMZMU010000095.1, from coordinate 5,280,104 downwards.
GTACTGCTAGTGTTGCAATCCGAAGATTGCGGAAACTGCTCTTCGTAAGGAATTTTCAAATCGTACTATATCTTGATAGAGGTGCCGTATGCTTTCTAAAACACGTATTGAAAACAATGGCTCCGACACCGGCCTAAAGATATGTAAGGGTGGATGAGGATCGGACAGTACCTTTCCCAAATCTGTTTTCATATTTTCAAAACAAATACGAATACAAATACAGATATTGTCGCATACGAATGCGGAGCTGATGTTACTCGAATATGGATACAAATCGGTTCTTTCTCAATTCGGAACAGAAACGAATATACCGAAATAATAGACTTGTGTCTTATAACGAGTCAACTATATAACAATAAAAATGATAAATATAGCTAATATAATTGTCGTGGTGGGATCACAACAGATGCCATGGGTATGGTTAAGATGGGGCCGAATGGTCGTTGGGGAATCCGGTGAGGGTTTATGCACTCAAGAAGTGCACACGCAAGAACACGAACTAGAAACCAAGAAAGCAAGAACACAAAGCACACCACGATGTACCCTGCTTCGGGCCCTCTTGTGGAGGTAACACCCCTACTGCAGCACTATCCTACTCAGTGTATAGCTCAAAGTGACAAGTACAAGCTGCTCCTCGAGCTGTATGATGATACAATGGTGAGAACTTGAGGTAAAAGATGGAGCTACGCGGGAGGAAGAAGGCAGTCCGAGCTAGATCCGAGGTGTTTCCGGGGTATTCCGAGGTTCCTTTCCCTTTTTCTCTCTCTGTTTATCGATCTCTCCGTCCGGGGGGTCAAGCAGGAGGGGGTGAAGCCCTCTATATAGGCCAGCCGAGTTACCGATGTGTCCCTCGCTGAACACTGTAGCCATGCCTCTGCTTTAGTCATCATTGTACTCCTGTCAGGGACAAGACAAGGCCTGCCCATCCCCTGCATTACCACAGTAGAGCTAGGATGTCTCCTCTGACAGAGACAGGACATAGCCACGCAGTGCTACCTCGTAGCCTTTTCCCCGGATCTCACGCGGTCAGCGGTCAGAGGCGTGCAGCCCCGCCGAACCTGGGGCACGCCTCTGCCATGCTCCGTGACAGACGCTTCCGTGTCCGGCGTGAAGTGACAGGAGCATTGACTCCTGCCCGAGCTACGGCCTCCTGCCGTGGTTAGCTCGGGTCCTGCTTCCGTTCCTTACCTCGGGTCTTGTACTTAAGACCTGACCACCTCGGGTATAACTTCCTTCACACAGCTTCTCATGTACTCATCATATAAACCATAGCACCGAGGTATTAGGTCGGCTGATCCGAGCTCGGACAGTGAACCTCGGCCCAGGCTGACGGGATACCTCGGATCTCTCTGGGCCAAGATAGGTCGGCCTTTGTATCCTCCATGTCAAGATTAAGCTCGGACACTCCCAGGCCCAAACAGGTCGGCCCTTTCCGTACCTCGGCATATCTTTAAACTCATTTTATGCCAAGCCTTGACCCTACCCGGGGGTAGCCCCCCGACATTAGTCCCCGAAGCTGGTGCGGTCCTACGACCTCGGATGGAGGGCCGTAGCAGGTTCAAAAATAACCAAGGCACCACCTCTAAACCGACCTCCGACATAGCTCCGCCGAGGTACTTCCCACAGACCTTAATCTCATCCGAGGTTGATCTGCAATCTGAACTTTCCGAGCTATGTGACTCGGCACAATCTTGCTCAAGATTTTCCGAGGTACGTGTCGAAGAATCTCTGCCCGGACCTCGAAACCCGGACCTCTGAAAGACAGGTCCTGACCACACGCCGCCCTCGTCAGCCGGACCCACCAAACAGCGCACCTGCGCACTCAAGTGCGAGACCAACTTGACTGCCCACGACTCCTCGATTCTCGCGCTGACCGGCACAGAAAATCCGAGGCTGGCGGTTGCCACTCTGCGGCCCACGATGTGGCCGATCGTGCGGCCACCAACCGCGCAACCGCTTCTCCGCCCGCACACGATCCCACGATCCCACGCTCCCGGTAACCGCGCGGTAGTGCGCAGTTATCGCACGCCGTTACTGCTCGCCGCTTATAAATATGGGCCCCAGGGCAGGACTTCGTCTTCTTCTTCCTCCATCGCACACCGCTCCGTGCCACTGCCTCCGTCGCCGCCGTCGAGCACCTTGCCGCACCGGAGTACGCGCCGCCGTTCTGCAACACCGTCTCGCACCGCCGTCAAACGCCTCGCCGCACCGGAGCACGCGCGCTGCGCCTGGCGCCATCGACTCGCCGCCGATCCCTCGCGTTCCTCCACGGTGAGTTCCTTGCTTCCCCTCCATTGCCGTGGATGAGTTCATCCTCCGATGAACTCGAGGATCCTGATGAACCCTAAGATTCTGATGAACTAGATGATCCCCTCGAGCCCTTTTAGCACATTTTAGATCTTGCTTAGATTTGCACCAGACGCATCCGTAGCACTGTCCTTTTAGTTTTGCCCCTGGATGAACTTGATTTTATTTCCCTTTTTGGCTCACCGGTAGATCTTTGCTAACATCTCGCCACGGTAGAAACATGTTTCCCGCCCAAAATACTTTAGCTCGGCTGTTTTGACTGATCCGAGGTATTTTACCCCGGCTATCCTGAACTGTCCGAGGTACTTACCCCGGTTGAACCTCCCTCTTCTGCAGGAAAGCGTCAACATGTCTTCTGCCTCGGATCCGCCGAGGAAGGAGCACAGGAAATCGAGGTAGCTGGGAGGGATCCGACGTCACGGAGGTCGACATCAAATGGCTCCGAGATTCACGGCGGATCCCGGCTAAACTCATCTGCAGGGTTCCGAAGAAAGAAGACATCGAACCCGAGGTGGAATCCGGGGAGAGGGTCGTGTTCCTGGACCACTTTGAGCGTGGCTTCGGGCTCCCGGCCGGGAAGTTCTTCCGGGAATTCTTGGACAAATTCGGGCTACAACCACACCACCTGCCCGCCAATGCCATCCTCCAACTTTCGGCCTACGCACCTTTTCCGAGGGTTACCTCGGATTATGGCCAAGCATCGAGTCCTGGGCCAAGTACTTCCAGCTGAAGAAGCAAAGTGTCCCGAACAAGAAGGTCGTGGACAAGGAGATGACTGCTTGTGGGGCGGCCTCGATTTCACCTCGGCGCCAATCTGAGTTTCCTCGGATTCAGGGCCTGGACTCCTGCCGCAAATGGCAACGCTCCTTCTTCTACGTGAAGAACCCGGGTGCCGAAGACCTCATCAACTTGCCGGAGTTCACCATTGGAACCCCCACTGCCCAACTCAACTGGGATTATGAGCCTGCACCCGACGCTCCCGAGGTTCTTCTGATCCACCAGACCATGATGTCACTCCAGGGAAAAGCTGGGGAGCAGATGACATCTTGCGTACCATGATCACCCGCCGGTTAGTCCTTTACAAGAGCGGGCCCACAAGATCTGCCATATGAGTGGCCGCTACGACCCCACTCGGCACAGCACCTTTGAACTTGATGACTCCGAGGTGAAGAGGCGCATCCGGGCCATCGCCAAGACCACCATGCCCGACAAGTGGAAATGGGGTGTCAAGCCCTATGACCGAGATCACCTCCAGCTCAAGTAAGTGTACTTTACCCGACGCAAAATATTCCTCGGTTTCATTTTCACCCCGGCCTTGCATGATTCTTGTGCTAACTCGGTTTTACCTTGCCACCTCTGCAGAAGTTCACTCGACAGGAAATCGAGGATGGCCCCCTTTCTTCTAAGGAGTGGACTCCCGACCTGCCTGTCCCGGAAGCCGCCGAGGTTGAAGATCCGGACAATGAGGATCACCTCCCCATTCCCAAGGCCACCTCGGGTAAGACTCGTGGTTTCACCTCGCACCGCCCACCAGTTCGATCGTCTATCCAGGATTGGCCCGATGATGACGATGATGATTGCCAAATTCTGGAACCTGTCAACGTTATTCCCATTTCATATGCTCCTCCAACATATAAGAACTTTCATCCAGCGTCTGCAGCTTCCCGGAAGCGCTCAGGACCTGGTACCTCGGATGCCGAGGCTTCCAAGACCTCGGAGACTGCGGCGCCCAAAGCCAAGCGTGCCAAGAAGACCTCGGGAGGCACAAGAAGCGAGGCCCCGTGGAGGAGATGCGTAAGTCACCTTGCTCCTTTTTACCTTTCACGCTGTTCCGAGGTTAAGTTTTTACACTCTAACTTAATCTTTTCTTTTCTAGCCCGGCTCGGCAGATCAAGCAGAGCCATAGCTCGATACACTCACCACTGCCTCCAGTGGTTGAAGCTCAGACCACCGAGGTCGAGGTTAACCTCGGAGCCCCGCCAGAGCCTCTCCTCCAGAACGGTCCATTGACCTCACCAGCCCGGAGAAGACCATCTCCTCCCCGGCGCGTCTCCTCCGCCGAACTTCCACCGCCGAGCTCTGACTCCGGCCTGGGGCACTCTGCTCCCCGCCGAGATCAGACTCCTCCGCCTCCTCAGAAGGATGCGGAGACAGATCGCGCCAAGACTCCGGCTAAGACCGTGCAGGAGCCTCGGCTCTCCCCCAAGTCTCAAGCTGCGCGCAACCAGCAGCAACAGCAGCAGAAGAAGCAGAAGAAGCAGAAGAAAGATTCAGCTCCAGTTGTTGAGCCCCCCAAAGCCACAGCAAACTCCAATGCCGCCACCGCCACCGGGCCCCAAGGCTGCGAGCACCCAACTGTGCCGCATGCCGCGCCGAAGTCCACCTGACCAAGACCGCGCCTCGAGCTCTCAGGTCGCCACCTCCCGAGCTCTTTCGCTGCTACCATCCAGCCGAACATCAGCAGCTGGGAGGTCGGGCAACTCCGGACCAAGAGCGGGAACAGCTTAGGCTCGGAGAAGCACTACGATATGGACTGGAACTCGGCTGACACTGCCGAGGTCTCCTCCAACCCGAGCTCTGAGCATCCAGTTGGACCTAGCGCCGTGCTCCAATCTATCTACAACATGCAGACTGCGGTCCTTGACTGCAGCAAGAAGGCCTCGGTAAGTTTCTTTACGCAACTCTCTTTCTTCCTTTGAAACCAAATGACAAACATACACTATTCCCAGTCCCCGAGATTCGGGTTGAGCAATTGACACTCCACCGAGTTAAAATTGCTCGGCTTGAATCTCAAAAACTTGTCATTTCTCCCATGCTGAGTCCCCGAGGCCAATGCCAAGTCCCCGGGACTCAATTGGCCTCGGGTGCTAGAAATACCTCGGATTTCTCCGAACTGATCTCTCTATTTTTTCAGGAGTGCAACAATGCTCGGACAAGATCTTCAAGAACCTCCTGCTGGATCACAACAGATTGAAGAAGTCTCACCGGACTCTTCTATCCGCAAGGAGCAGAGCGACAAAGATTACGCCTCCAAGTTGAAGACAGCCGAGGATGAAATAGCTCGGCTGCAACAAGAGCTGAACCGGGCTAACGAAGCCAAAACTGCTGTGGAGGACGCTATGAAGGTCAAGGACCAGGCCGCCGAACAGCAGCAAGAGCTTGCCAAGACCCTGGAGAGCCGCGCCACCTCGGCCGAAGCCGAACTTACCGCCCTCCGAGCTATCTCGAAAAGCTGGTTGTCCGAGCTCGCTCGGATTAATCACCAAATGGACAGTAAGTTTCTTTTCCCCTTTTCCTTATTTTCTGCCGACCTACACCCCGTGCCACCGTATGCCTTATTTCAGCGACAGCCTTTTTGTCTTCTTCAGAGAACTTTGAGCACTCCAAGGACAAGGCTATCCGCGAAGTTCAAGCAGCTCGGGCAAAGAGGGCTGAGACAGAAACCTCAGCGAAAGCTGGGATATCCAGGACCACCTTGTTGCCCTTAATGCTCGGATCAGGCCGCTCCGAGCCATTGGAACCAAGCTGTTGATGCTGCCATCGAGGTCCACCGTGCCCTCTGGCCCAAGGTCAAGACTCCCACTTGCATCGACGAGCTCGCCACGAAGCTGAAAGGAGCCGAGGCTAGACTTCGGGAGTGGAGATGCTCATCAGCTCGGGCTGGAGCGGACAAGGCCCTGGTGTTCGTGCTGTCCTGGTATGAAGATGTTGAGATCCACACGGTTACCTCCCTGCGCAGGGGCTCTCCTTGGAACTCCACCCCTGATGGCATTGCGAAACGCCAAGCAGCAGCCGACCGCTTTGCTAGTTATGCAAACACCCGGACCTTTGATGACGGGCGCCTCTACTCTGAGGACGAAGAGAGCTCGGACGAGGAAGCGAGTCCGGTGAAGAAAGTTCTGAGGCGAGGAAATTGACTTTGACGAGCCTGAGAGCTCCAAGGGCAAGGCCGGCAAAACAACCGAGGTGGCTGAAGGCTCTGATGATGACTTCAGCTTCGACGAACCTCCGAACTCCAAGGGCAAGTCCGGCAAAGCCGTAGCCACCGAGGTGATCTCCCCCGACGTGACGGACACCCCGGCATCCACTCCAACAACCGAGGTTGCTTCCGCGACCGAGGTGGTTCCTGCGCCCGAGGTTGTTCCTGCGCCCGAGGCTCCTGCGCCCGAGGTCCTCCGCGCCGAGGCTCCTTCTTCCGAGGCCTGAACTTGTCTCAACAAAACATTAAATCCCCGGTATGCCGGGTGCAGATGTAACAGACCTTAAGTAGTTTGCTTGCTACCAGTACTATTATCTTGCTATCCGAACCATGCTTTTCTAAGAATTTATGCCGAACCCTTTTGGAACGAGTCCCCGAGTTCACTTTCGTGTTTACTATACTTGGCATTCTTTGCTCTTGTCTACCATTTTGGCGTTCGACAGTCGAGTCACAAGATTGTTGTTTATAGCATACAGTACTTAGCAAATGTCGAGTGTGTTTCAAAATCATCCGACATAAACGAAAGGTAAAGACAGGGGTTAGTAAACGACACATGCCGAACTATATTTTTGGACCGAGTCCCCGAGTCCATTTTCATGTTTCCCACGTTTTTTCATCTTTGCTCTTGACTACCATTTTGGCGTTGCAGTCGAGTCACAAGATTAGTTACATAGCACACATTACTTGAAGTTTGAGACGAGGTTCAAAATAGTTCGGCATATGAACGAAATGACAAACAGAAATAAAACACAAGCACAAGAGCGAGGCAGTCCCCGAGCTTCAACCTCGGAGTGCCGACATTTCATTAAGGATTAACCGAGGTACATACATTGCGCCTTCATGAGTAGAAAGGTCGGAGTAGAGCTATATTCCATGGTCGCCTGACCTCTGATCCGGGGTTGTCCAGCCCATCTTCCCTTGGTTCCTGCGCATCTATAGATAGTACGAATCATTGAGCAGAGCTCGGCTCACAATGAACGGTCCCTCCCATGGAGGTGACAACTTGTGCCGACCTTTCTTGCGCTGCACCAGCCTCAGCACCAAATCTCCCTCGTGAAACACACGAGGGTTGATACTCCGGCTATGATAACGTCGGAGACCTTGCTGGTATATTGCTGACCGAGATGAGGCCAACTCTCTAGCTTCCTCAAGCAGATCTACTGCATCCTCCCGAGCCTCTTTTGCCTCGGCTTCAGTGTACATTGCCACTCTGGGCGCATCATATCGATGTCAGTGGGTAGCATAGCTTCTGCCCCATAGACCATAAAAAATGGCGTATAGCCAGTTGATCGATTTGGCGTGGTCCTTAGACCCCACAGTACTGCTGGTATCTCATCTATCCAACACCCCGGTTTTCAGCAGTGGTTCAATGAGCCGAGCCTTGATGCCGGCCAACACTAGAGCATTTGATCTTTCCACTTGTCCATTAGACTCCGGGTGTGCCACCGAGGCTATGTCCAGCCGGATTCCCTTGTTCATGCAAAACCGAGCAAATTCTCCAACAGCAAAGTTCGTGCCGTTGTCCGAGATAATGCTATGGGGGTACCCATATCGCAGAATGATCTCCTTCAAAAAGTCACTGCTGAATGACCATCCAACTTCCGGATTGGTTTCACCTCGATCCACTTGGTGAACTTGTCCACCATCACCAGTATGTGCGTCATGTTACCTCGGGCTGGTTTGAACTCTCCCACCATATCCAAACACCATACCGCAAACGGCCAAGTGATAGGAATTGTTTTGAGCGCCGAGGCTGGCATATGCGTTTGCTTGGCAAACCTTTGGCATCCTTCACATCTCCGGACTATGGCCTCTGCATCAGCAAGAGCAGTGGGCCAATAGAACCCATGCCTGAACACCTTGGCCACCAGAGCTCTTGTGCTGCAATGATGACCACACTCTCCTTGGTGGATCTCCAAAAGCATCTCCTTGCCTTCAGCTGGCTCGACACACCGTTGCAACACCTCGGTTACGCTTCTTTTATAGAGCTCCTTGTTGATGATGGTGTACGCCTTGCCCTCCTTTGGATTCTCCTAGCCTCGGTTGTGTCACTTGGCAAGCTTCCCTCCGTTATGAACTTCATGATTTGCTCCGCCCACTCCGGCACTGGGTGCAAAGGAAAAAGTTCTCGTCCACCTCCATTGGTTCGGCCACCATAATCTCCTCCATTATTTCCTCCACCATCCTGCGACCAGTCCCCGAGTCTGATGAGCAGTCCCCGAGGTTCGGTGCGCAGTCCCCGAGCTCTGCCACGCAGTCCCCGGGTCCGACCAAACGCACCCGACGTCTACCTCCATTGGAACAGGTCCGGGCTCTTGCTCCGCCGGGATGAAAATAGATTCGGATTCAGGAGAAGGTTTGATTGAAGGAGTTCTCAAGTGATTCAGGGCTACCCCTGGTGGTACTGCCTCTTTCGATGAACCGAGCTTTGACAACACGTCGGCAGCATCATTTTCTGCCCGAGGTATATGCCTGTACTCACACCCTTCAAAGAACCCGGATATCTTTTGCACATGGAACCGATATAACGCCATGTTGGCATCCAGAGCATCCCAAGTTCCAGAAGATTGTTGCACCACCAGGTCGGAATCGCCGAAGCACTCTACACGCCGGATACCGATCTCCTTGCCACATTGAGGCCATGGATTAAGGCCTCATACTCCGCCACATTGTTTGATGCTGAGAAATGAATCTGCAGCACGTATTTCAGCTGATCTCGCTTTGGCGAGGTGAGGACTATTCCAGCCCCCAGCCCGATCTTTGTCTTGGACCCATCAAAATGCATTTTCCAATAATTATAGTCCGGCCTGGGTGGCTCATACTGCATCTCGGCCCAATCACAAAAGAAGTCCGGCAACGCCTGGGATTTAATTGCATCTCTTCTCTCATAATGTGGTGCATATGGAGACACCTCAATCGCCCATTTGGCAACTCGGCCAGTTGCATCTTTGCACCCGATGATCTCCGAGATTGGAGCTTCGCACACCACCGTCATGGGATGCTCCTGGAAATAATGCTTCAACTTCTTGACCGCCAGGTAGACACCATACGTCATCTTCTGGTAGTGAGGGTAATTCTGCTTCGAGGTAGAGATCACCTCGCTCAAGTAATACACCGGTCTCTGCACCGACCTGCCACCTTCTTCGCGCTCCACCACCACTGCCACACTTACAACTCGGTTTGTGGCCGCAATGTAAAGTAACATCGGCTCATTGTGCAATGGTGACGCCAACACCGGGGCAGTGGACAACATCTTTTTCAGCTCATTGAACGCCACGTCGGCCTGCGGGGTCCATGTAAACCCGGTACTTTTCTTCATGAGCTGGTACAAAGGTAAGGCTTTTTCTCCCAGCCGACCTACAAATCGGCTCAACGAGGCTAGGCACCCTGTGAATTTCTGCACATCTTTCAAACACTTCGGTAACTTCATGTTCTCAATAGCTCGGATCTTGGCCGGGTTAACCTCGATACCTCGGCTAGACACCAGGAATCCGAGCAACTTTCCAGCCGGGACACCAAAGGTGCACTTGTCCGGGTTAAGCTTCAACCGATATTTCTCAAATTCACAAATGTCTCCTCGAGATCCTCGAGGAGAGTACGTTTCTCCTTAGTTTTGATGACGATATCATCGACATACACTTGCACATTTTTGCCCATTTGAGAGTGCAGGCATTTCTGCATACACCTCTGATAAGTTGCCCCGGCATTTCTCAGACCAAAACACATGACACGATAGCAATACGCCCCATACGGGGTAATAAAAGCAGTCTTTATTTGATCCTTCGGGTTCAGTGGTATCTGGTGAAAACCAGAGTACGCATCGATAAAAGACAACAGTTCACAACCAGCAGTGGAATCGATCACTTGATCAATCCGAGGTAATGGAAATGGATCTTTCGGGCACGCCTTGTTGAGGTTAGTGAAGTCAATGCACATGCGCCACACCTTGACCACGGCTGGCTCGTCTTTCTTCTTTTCCACCAAGACCGGATTGGATATCCAGTCCGGATGCAGCACCTCCATAATGAACCCGGCTGCAAGCAACTTAGCCAGCTCGTCCAGCACCACTTGTCTTCGGTCGTCTGAGAGACGACGGGTCGGTTGCCTCACCGGTTTCACCTCCGGCCTGACAAATAAAGAGTGCTCTGCCAACTCCCTCGGAACACCAGGCAGGTCCTTAGCCGACCATGCAAAGATATCCCGATTCTCACGGAGGAAGTGACAGAGCTCGCTTTCCTATTTCTCGCCCAGCCCGGTCCCAATGATGGCCATGCTCTGGGTGCTCCGGGTCAATGGGGATCTTCTTGGTCTCCTTGGGCACCTCGAATGCTGCAGTTGAGTCCGGGCTCATCAGTCCGGACAGCCGAGCTGTGTTGACTGCGCCATTGCCACCACTTGATGCAGCTTCTTCTTCTCAGCTGCGATCACCAAAGACTCGGCCAGATTAGACCCCGCCGAGGCACACTGAATGGCTCGCTTGTAGTCACCCGAGATGGATATGATCCCATTAGGCCCTGGCATTTTCATCTTCAGGTATGCAACATGGGTGGAAATCATGAACTTGGCCAGAGCCGGCCTTCCAAGCAATGCATGGTATGCACTCTCCAAGTCCACCACCTCGAACTCGATACTCTCAACTCGGCAGTTATCCTTGGTTCCAAATGCTACATCCACCCATATCTTGCCCATGGGTGCACAGGAAACGCCAGGCACAATCCCATGAAAAGTACAACTGCTTGGCATCAACTGATTTGGCGATATGCCCAATTTCACCATTGTGTCTCGGTACATGATGTTGATGGCACTGCCATTGTCCACCAGAACTCGGGTAAACCTCACATTGTTAGTAGGCCCACACAACGTCGGATCTACCACCAGGGCATACTTTCCAGGGCTCGGCATGATCCGAGGTGTGTCTTTCCTGCTCCAAGTGATCTCCTGCTCAGACCAGTTCATATAGGTCGGCACCACCGGCATTACTGCATTCACCTCCATGGCACGCCTCTGCACGCTCTTCTTGTCAGTTGGCTCGGTCACAAAGACCACATAGCTCGCATGAGCCTCTCTATAGTCATTTCCGGGGTATTCATACTGCTGACTTGGTCCGGCACCATTGTTGTTGTTACCTCGGACATTCACACATTCACGGGCCTTGCTGCTGCAGGCCTCGGAGGAGGTGCAGTGGTTATCGGGGTAACATTTGCTCCGGACAGATTGGGTTACCTCGGCTGAAATCTCTGAGGTGGTCCTCTCTGTTTCCTCCGGCCTTCGCCCCTTCTTCCTGATTCTGCGGTTCCAGCTGCACTGCCGGGTTGAATGGTTGGCTGGCTTGCGCGGGTCGGTCGTATGGTAACAGCAAGGACCATCTATCATTGATTCATAAGTCAAGGGTGGCTCCGGGTTCGGACTAAATGCCGGACCATTGATTTTCGGCCTCTGGACACCTCCAGCTCCGGGCTGATCCGGGTTCACCGCTGCAACTTGGTTCGAGGTGTATGGGTAGTCCGGCTCCCTCCTCTTTGTCCGAACTCTTGGCGGTCATTACACCTTGGTCCGAGCCGGTTGTTTATTGGCTCCCTCCTTCTGTTACGTGCCCTGCCTCTGCTGCTGGCTGCATCGGATCACCCAGAGCATAAGAATCTGCAATCCGGATTGTTTCTGCTAGGGATTTCGGCATATCTCTTTGGAGCCTCTGCCACAGCATGCTGCCATGTCGACAACCATCTGCAAACCAGGAAATGGCCTGTGCCTCTACAACTCCTTCACAGGAATTCCGAACATTGCTCCACCGAGTTAAGAATTCTCGGTCAGTTTCATGATCATCTTGCTTACATGCTGCCAGGAGCTGAGGTCGGTTTGGCCTCTTGTATGTACTAGCAAAGTTGCTGTTAAACGCCAGCTCCAAGTCTATCCAGGAGTTGATACTATACTCCGGCAAATTATTCAGCCAGATCCGAGCTGGACCTTCCAACATGTGCGGGAGATACCGGACCGCCCATCGGCGATTGCCCCCCGCTATGTGCACCGAGGATACATAATCTGTCAGCCAATCTTGCGGCTTGGTGCTCCCGTTGTATGGCTTGGTGTTCCGACCTAACTGGAACTGAGATACTGGCGGTGGTGGCTCCTTCATGATCCGAGGTCCAAAACACGCCGGACCAGGAGGGCCTTCCTCCTCCAGTTGCTCGGACAAGTAGATTCTATCCAGCTTGTTACGAACATCGCCTGGAGCTAACATCCGACCTCCTATCCGAGGTCCCAACGCCCCATCCACTCTGTGGTATCCAGCTCGCGCCATGGCCGAGTCTCCATCATCATATCGGTCATCGCCTTGACCGACATTCTGAGGTTGCTGAACATACTCCGGCTCTCGCTGATATTGCCCCTGCGCCGGGTTGTTGCTGATACCTCGGGGGCGGAGGTGGTTTACCTCGGCCAGCCGACGCTGCTTGCCCGCCATTCTGATTTCCCTGACCGGAGTTACCCTTAGCTCGGCTTGCATTACCTGGGCCGGGGTTTCCCTTAGCTCGGCTAGCATTGCCCTGGCCCACCTTCTGCTTTGCTGCTAACACCGGATCATACATCTGCAGCTGCTTGTTCTGACCCGAGGTGACACTCCGGGCTCGATCGGCTCCTCCGACGAGTGGAGACGAGGCTTGCCCCTTGGACACCTGACTAACTGGCCTAGCTGAATAAACCATCTCTGAATCACCAGCCCCGGCATATGCTCTGCGGAGAGCCTCATTCTGCTGGTTAGCTACATACACTAACTCATTGACTCGCTTCTGCTGCGCACGCCATGCATCTCCAGTCAACCCGGATAGCTCGGCCCTGCCTGCCTCGGCAGCTCTGAGGTTCTTAGCAGGGGAACTATATACCGGCCTTCCAGTCGACACGCGACTCTCACTCCTAGCCGAGGTGGTAGGTCGAGCCTCCCTGTCCATCTCATCATTGAGCCCCTTGCCTCTCTGCCGCACCTCGGCTCCCCTATGTGTATCAACTGCTACCGGGGTGAAGCCATTCGCTGCATTGTACTCACGCAGATCTCTATTGAACTCATCTCTAGCTGTCATCATTGCTACAGCCTCCTTTTGCAACAGGACACGCTTTGCCTCTAGGTCGGCCACAGTCACCACTACATCCACTCCTGGATTTACTGGGTCTGCCAGTGTCTCCACTATCTCTACCAGGGTCGCACCTCGGCCCTGCACCTCGGGGTACCAGGCAACTCTTTCTCTAGCCTGGGCTTTGCAGATCTCACCTTAGCAACCTCGGCCGGCTTGGATTTGCTGGCATCTACTTGCCAGCGGCGTCAACCGGACCGGTCATCATCACCTCCACGCAGCTCTCGGCGAGTGATACGCCGACCTAAAGCCGCGAGGAGAGGAGTTTCGTCGTCCACGAGCACCTACTCCGGGTACCCGCGAACAACCTAGACAGCAACCTACTCCGGGATGGAAGAAGGCAGTCCGAGCTAGATCCGAGGTGTTTTCCGGGATTCCGAGGTTCCTTTCCCTTTTTCTCTCTCTGTTTATCGATCTCTCCGTCCGGGGGTCAAGCAGGAGGGGGTGAAGCCCTCTATAAATGCCAGCCGAGTTACCGATGTGCCCCTCGCTGAACACTGTAGCCATGCCTCTGCTTTAGTCATCATTGTACTCCTGTCAGGGACAAGACAAGGCCTGCCCATCCCCTGCATTACCACAGTAGAGCTAGGATGTCTCCTCTGACAGAGACAGGACATAGCCACGCAGTGCTACCTCGTAGCCTTTTCCCCGGATCTCACGCGGTCAGCGTCAGAGGCGTGCAGCCCCGCCGAACCTGGGGCACGCCTCTGCCATGCTCCGTGACAGACGCTTCCGTGTCAGGCATGAAGTGACAGGAGCATTGACTCCTGCCCGAGCTACGGCCTCCTGCCGTGGTTAGCTCGGGTCCTGCTTCCGTTCCTTACCTCGGGTCTTGTACTTAAGACCCGACCACCTCGAGTATAACTTCCTTCACACAGCTTCTCCTGTACTCATCATATAAACCATAGCACCGAGTATTAGGTCGGCTGATCTGAGCTCGGACAGTGAACCTCTACCCAGGCTGACGGGATACCTCGGATCCCTCTGGGCCAAGATAGGTCGGCCTTTGTATCCTCCATGTCAAGATTAAGCTCGACACTCCCAGGCCCAAACAGGTCGGCCCTTTCCGTACCTCGCATATCTTTAAACTCATCTTTATGCCAAGCCTTGACCCTACCTGGGGTAGCCCCCTGACAATAATGCACAATAGTTTAAAGTTCAATCACAGAAAAATATATTTGACCCCTTTTTTTAAACGGAGCAAAAGATTTGCCCCAATCTATTAATTAAGCAAAGAGAATTGCCCAGTTAATTAACGAAAACCGGGCGAAAACTGTTACAACAGAACCACGTGCGGCCAAAACCTGAACATGCTACTCCTGATCACCGAGGCGGATCAACCAACTCTCCCAACCCGCTACGGCCGCAACTCTCGAACATCTCTCGAGTTGTTGTGTTGTGTTTTCATAGAGGTTTTATTTGACCCCCTTTCAAAGGTTGGTTAATTGACATAACAGTGGAATTACCAAAATTGGCTGACATAATTTTATTCGATACGGATATATCCATTTCCATTTCATATTTGTTCCAAAATTTCATACCATATTTGTTTTGTATTTGTAAGAACGAATACGGATATTACCACATTTCTATTTCGTTCCGATTCGGATATGTACCACCTTCGTTTTCAATCTCTCGAGTATGAGTCGAATAGTTAGGATTATCCGCTACCAGTTCTCACCCCTAAATATATGTACTCGTTTCCGGTTTATGCTTTTTTTTTGTTAGTCCCATTTTCGTTCCTCTTCTTATTGGGATGGCAATGGGCCCATTTCCCGCAAACCCATGGAAATTCATCCGTAGTGCTGGGTATGGAAAAGTTTGATACCGCAATGTAAAATGGTGGTTAAAGGGTCCCAAATTCCTGTTCCCTGATATAGCCCGTACTTCTATATATAAATACAGTATTCTTCTATATTATATCTAGTGTGGTATGTTTTAATAGTACAATAACATATATCTACAAGAGAAAAACTAGCATTGGCAAACAAAAGAAATTCATCATATAAGCCTTTTCCCATGGAAAAGACGTTGCATGGATAATCTCCTAACCACATTTGTGGGTATCTTGCGTACATTCCAACATACTCACCTGACATTGTTATCTCTGCATCATTAACTGGTCAGATATGGAGAAGCATCATACAGATCAAGTCTTTGACAATGTTTACACGAATTAGAGCGTTTCCTTTCAGATTACCCATAGTGTGTAAGGCATTATGATATGGCCCAAAGTGTTCTTTTGGAATCTCCACTGCAGTGTATTTGAAGTTCCACCTACCGAGGGCTTTGATGTAATACTTGATCTAATGGTCACATTTGTGTAAGACTATGTCGGTAATGTGTGGATGCAAACTTTGGTTTCAGTTAAACTTAGGCGCAACGTCATATTGATCATGAAATCGGATATTTCCAACGGCTTGTTCAGGGTCCCACTGGTAAGCTCGTGAGATAATGAGGTAAAAACAGCCTCCACTCTCTGATCCTTCAGATCCGATCTAGTACAACCAGCATGCCTCCCTTCGTGACGACGGACACATCTTCGAGGAAGAGCCGATGAAGCAAGATTCTTAAGCAACGAAGATCTGCTCACTAGTAGGAAAATGGTTATAGGTAATCTCTTAGCGGTAGCGCTGGACGCTACCACCAAGGCCTGATGGTTGCGCGTGACACGTGACGCGCTACCAGTAATTCACCCCCCCCCCCCCCCCCCCC